>CM053271.1:103355248-103607437 GCA_028583415.1 Protea cynaroides
AAAGAAGATTTATAATGAAGCTGTCCAAATAGCTCGATGTGAGGACAATGGAAAATCGATGATCCTCCTCGGGATGGAAATGTGTATCCTGTATTGATGAAGATCGATTGTATTCTGTTGGAGTCGCCACCTAGATTAAGGTCTAGGACCTTGAAAAAATGTAGCCTCACCCTAAGGTAAGACTTCTATTGACTCGTGACCCAATGTATCGGTTCTTTGGTCCGCAAGAGATCGGGTAAGTATTCAGGGTACGGTTATGGGAAGGTGTTAGGCACCCAAACCGCCCGATCAATATCGGCCTCCTAAACTTTCCTTAAATTCTAATTTTGACTGTGCTTGGTCAACTAGATGACTAGGGTTCAATGGGGGATGTCCTAAACCAAGCTGCTAAGTTATTTTAACCTAGGGTTCAGCCAATCATGTTTTAAAGTAAATAAACAAGAAAACGTAATGTATAATATTATACAATGAACCGAACCAAAGATGGTTTGGTCTTGGACTGAATCTGAGACGTGTAAGACATCTCAAACTGCCTACGTATTCGAATCCTGGAAATCAAGTCCAAAAACGTAGTTCGAAAAAGGTTTTGTGATTAAAGATTATGGAAGTGATTTATGCATGTGCTTCAATTAGATTTTTTTTTGTTCAAGTTGATGTTTATGCTGAATGGATGGTTGATGGATGGCTTTGTACCGTATTTGGGATTTTCAAATTGCCTACGTATTCTAGGGTGTGCCCTAGAAATCAGGTACAACATAGTTCAAAATTTGTGAGAGTCGGATTTGGAATGTGTACCAAATTCCTTCCATTTTTGTCAATAGGATCTAGGGATGAGACCTAAATTCCTACCATTTTTATTGGGGATGTGTACCAAATTCTTTCTATTTTTGTCAATAGGATCTAGGGATGAGAACTAAATTCTTACCATTTTTATTTGGGATATGTACCAAATTATTTCTAATTTTGTTAATAGGATCTAGGAATGAGACCTAAATTCCTACCATTTTTATTTGGGATGTGTACCAAATTATTTCTAATTTTGTTAATAGGATCTAGGGATGAGACCTAAATTCCTACCATTTTTATTTGGGATGTGTACCAAATTATTTTTACTTTTTCTCTTTCCAAGACAAATATGGTAGGTGAAAGCATTCCAATTATAGCAGTGATAGTATTCCAAATATATAAAAAGATGCATCCAAGTATGGCAATAAGCATGTGATGCGGATGTGGCAATAAGCATGTGGCGACAGATATGGCAATAAGCATGTGTAGCAGACAGATGTCGCAATGAGCATGTGTAGCAGACAAATGTAGCAATGAGCATGTATAGCAGACAAATGTAGTAATAAGCATTCCAAACATAACAAATGAACATCTAAAAACATAGCAACATGTGAGTATGTGAGTTGTCAATCACATGGTGACGATGATGATGATGGTGATGACGATCAGATGGTGTAGATGATGATTAGATGGGGTGATGGGCAGATCAGATGGTGTAGATGATGATCAGATAGTGTGAGATAGAGTTTTGATGATGATCTAATTTGACGGTGATGATAATCTGATCTGGTGGTGAGGATGATCTGACAGGATGATGGCTTGTTCAGATGGTGGAGATGATGGTTTGATGTGATGGTGAGATGGTGGCTTGATCTGATCAAATGGTTCTATAGATGCTGAGCAGATGATAGGGATCATGATCAAAAGGGTAAGGATCAAATCAGTTGGTAAGGATCATGATCAGATGGGTAAAAATCAAATCATATGGATCAATGGTTCAGATTGAGCATTAAAATTATCATGATCACATGGTCAAGATCAACATATTAAAATTATCATGATTGACGTTCAACATCAACACATTAAAATGATCAATGGTCGAGATCAACACTTTAAAATTATCATGATTGACGATCAAGATCAATACATTAAAATTATCATGATCAAAATCAATGCCCAACCTATGGTTTATATTGATTAAATCAATGATCAACATACAAAACAAATATGATCAAATTATTGGAATAAGAAGCAAGGGTTCATGATGGGTACATCAGATCATAGAGTAGGGTGCAGGTGATTCAGGAGAGTTGTGACAGGTAAGAGTGGGGATGAGGTATTGAGTTTGCTTGGGTGTTGGGTTTATGCATGGGACAGCAAGGTGTACTGGGTTTGGTTTCAACATGCACAGTTGCATGGAGGGTTGGGGTAGAGGACAGGTGTAGTGTAAGTAGCATGGCCAGGTATATGGGAATGGGAAGGGAGTTTAACAAGTGGTGTTGTATGGGATTAAGTGGTGTTGCAGCAAATCAGGATGGAGTGTAGTGGTGAGGCTAGGCGTTTGATGTGGCAGGAGGAAAAATTAGAAGATATGCCATGCAGGTGTGGGTATTGAGGAGAGGTGGTTTCAGATTGTAGGGGATGGATGAGGCAGCTTGGTTGGTGGTGCTACAATTCCAAAAGAAAAAAAAAACTAAACTTACCACAATGTACGTGTCACACCCCAATTTCGCACATTTCAGAATGGTATGATGAACCGCTAAATAACCAACGGTTCAACCAGGATCTCAAATAGGCTATCCCCGCGTTACTTGAACCTTCATATACTCACCATCATAATCAGAGTAAATACACAATAGCGGAAGTCTTATAAATAAATGAACTGAGAACTAAAATGGTATTCATAAATAATAGCAAATTATTCTGTGTTTAAACTGAGACATAAATAATTAAGTACCAAATACATGTCTTATAAATCCAATAAGAAACCTATAAAATAAACATCTAATCGAATACACACGAGTTGCACTCGCAAGAGGAGTCGTGTGTGTCGTCTTCAGCTCCAACTTCCATAGCTGCTACATTTCCATACGCTGACTCGATCATAAAATCTTCAACTGTATAACCTGCATCATCAACTAAAAATATTCGACGTCGAGGGGTGAGCACACAACACGGCTCAGTGAGTAGCCAAAACAATGCAACAATACATATGCATGCAAAAATCAATTTATATCTTTGGTCTTGGTTTATAGTTTGCAATGCGCAATAGAAAGGTTGGGTGGTCAAAGGTTAATGTTTATTGACACCGCCTCTATACACAGGGTGTGGAAGCCCGCCCGAAGGTTAACGTTTATCGTCGTCCCCATCCACCCTACAATAACATTATACAACAAAGGTTAACGTTTATTGCTATATAATGCTATACCAACACGTAAGCCCCTGTTAGCGAGGGCTTGTAAACTGGGCTCGCTACTAACCAATCCTAATGCCAAATAGTGTATCCAAGGCCTCACCCCGCATCCCTCAGAACATCCATAGAGATAGAGCTAAGGCCCCCCGGTAGAGTCAGAGACTACAAGGACCGAGACCACCTCCCCTGATACTCTACGACATAATAGTTCTGCTAAGGTAATGGCGATACGACGATGCCAATGCACATGACTTGAGTTAGAGATAGAGCTAAAGTGCTGAGACCCGCCAAAGGTTAACGTTTATTGACGTTCTCATCACACTTCCCCTGATACTCGCTCGCATCAAGTACATCAACTACACACATACAAGCACATGCCTATTCCTATCATCATCATCATCATCATGTTATAAACAATAAAGTAAATATGCATGAACAAGTAATAGAAATATTGGATGGCATGCTGTATGCACATTACAAACATATTCGCTTAGAATCAAACATGGCATAGGACTCAAGAAATAGAAAACAGTTTATTATTAGCCAATTTAGTTTGGGGTTAAGGTTCCTCACCTTAGCTTGCTAAAAGATACTTTTCCAAGCTTTAGAATCACCGTTATAACGTAATTATATTGCTAGCAAACCTAACCAAGTCGATAGAATTTAATTAGAATTAATTCAGAATTTAAAACCATTCTGTCAACTGAGGGTCGATGCTAGGGTCGATGCTAGGGTCGATGGGTCTATCGACCCTCCCTCCATTCTGAACTTCCCGAATGTTGAGGGTCGATGGTCAAAAACACCTAGGGTCGGATGGCCTATCGACCCTCGGTGCGGCCCTTGGTGCACTCTGGTCCAATTTCCACATTTAAATCCATTCTTCGTGTTTGGGTCCTATGGCTTACTTCCTACACTCATTCAACAGTCATTCCATGGTCTAGAACCATGTATAATCCATCTAGATAGTTTTCGTGCATACTCCTATGGTTTTCCATGAAAACCTAACCATGGATGGATGGTTTGGGTTTCTCCGAAATCCTACACTCAACCATATCTAACCTAAGGTCTGTAGAAACTCATGGAATTAGTATCCATACCTGAGAAGATTACTTTTCTCTGCAAATTCTTCTCCTTTTTGCTAAGCCTTCTTCCTAGCCTCCTTTCTTCCTCTTTTCCTTCTTCTCTCTTTCTCTCAATTCAATTCGGGTTGTGAAAGGAGTGAAAGTGGCTTAGGGACGTCCTTTAAATAGACTAGGAATGTCCTATAATAATCCCATTGAGATTTGGAAAGAATCCCAACCTAAAATTAGGAAATTTCCTAATTTTAGTTTCGTCAGAAATCTAGGGTCGATGGGAGGGTCGATGATCCCGTCGACCCTAGGGTCTTAAGCTGTCCGACCCTCCCTTCAAAACCGAGGGTCTGACTTTCTGTTTTGGGAGGTCCGACCCTGCTTAGCTGGGTGTGCGACCCTCCCCTAATATTAAGTGTTTTTGGGTCGATTTTATACCTGGGATCTCGATCTCCTTCATGCCCTTGGTCCATTTGACTCGACCATGATGGGTAAACCTGGTTCAAGGTGGTAAGACCGGGTTAGTTTGACACGGGTCTTACAGTACGTCTCTCTCCTCCTCTCCTTCTCTCTTCTGCTCTCCTTTCAATCTTTAATTTCTTTTCTCCACTCCTTCTCTCTCTCCCTCCCCAAAACAGAAAATTGCCCTCTTTATGTCCCCTAACCTTTATAATATTCTTTTTTCCTTCTTCTTCACTCAATCTTTTCCTCACTCTCAATCTTTCCTTTTTCCTTTCTTTCCCAATTTTCCCAAAATAGAAAAAAAAAGGCTCTCTCTTTCTCTCTCACGTCAATTTCTCTCTCAATTTCTCTTCCTCTTCTTTCCTTCTTCTTCACTCAATCTCTCACTCTCAATCTTCCCTTTATTCTTTTTTTTTCTTTCCTTCTTCTTCACTCAATCTCTCTCTCACTCTCAATCTTTTTCTTAATAGAAAAATTACTCTCTCTATCTCTCAATCTCTCAATCTCTCTCTCAATTTCTCTTCCAATTTTCCCAAAGAAGAAAAAAACTCTCTCTCTCTCTCTCTCACGTCAATCTCCTTTCCTTTTCTTCCTCTTCTTTCCTTCTTCTTCACTCAATCTCTCTCTCACTTTCAATCTTTCTCTCAAATAGAGAAAATCCCTCTCTCTATCTCTCACGTCTTTCTCACTCTCAATCTCTCCTTTCTTTATTTCCTTTTTTTTATTATTTTCTTTATTTTATACTTATATCTTATATATTTAATAAATATCATCTATTATACTAATATACATATACATAATATCATATAATAAAATATATATAATATATCATATAATACAATATATATAGTACAATATATATGACGCACATGTACATACTTGGACCGAATTGATTTGGTTTGGACTGGTCTGAGTTGGACTAAACTGGGTTGATCTGGGTTGGGCCAAGAATAAACTGGATTGAGCTGAGTTGACTGGACTGACTGGAATTCATTGGGTTTTCTCTCTCTATCATTTCATGGGCTATTTTCACTGTTATTTCGCACGAAATTTTTCGCTAGCCTCTATTCCAAGTTTTCTATGTTCACTTTGTAGAACACTAAAAATGAGGAATATCGGAACTTGAATCACTTCATTTGGAAATAAAATGGTCAACTTATGAATTTTTGAAGTTTAAGCAGACCAATAATCGATAATTTAGCTGACCATTCTGCATGGGATCCTTCGGAGACTTTTGCCGAAAATCCTTTACGTCCACTTTGTAGAGTACTAAAAATGGAACATAATGAAACTGAAATTACCTGATTTGGATATGGGATGATCAAAATATGAATTTTTGAATATTAAATTACCATTTCCATATGTAATTTTGCATGGGACCCTCTGGAGACTTCTACCCGAGATTTTCCCCGTTCACTTTGTAGAACATCATGAATGAAGAATAATGGCCTTGGAATCATCTGAATCCGATGTCGGATAATGAAGATATGATGATTTGAAATTCAAATAATCTGACTTACGATAATTTGCATGAAGGCCCCTGGGATTATTTATAATAATTTCATAAACCTCCCTTATATGTATCATCTGACTAAAATGGTCATATCTTCCTCATTTGATATCGAAATTGAGCAATTCTGGTCTCGTTTTGAAGATAATTCTATGACCTATGCATCCATGCAAAATTATAACCCATGACCTTGCTGTGGACTCATTGAAAACTTCCTCAAATTCACAGACCCATTGAAAATTTCCTCAAATTCACAGTCAAAAAATCCAAACTTTTGATCATCTTTCTACTTTTGTTGTCCACACGCCAGCAGGACTTTGTTTAGCTGGGATGACAAAAATGGGGTGCTTACAGATGCCCCTTTTCAGCCGAGATTGTGGGCAATTGAGGCCGAAGACAAAAGTGGCCCATTTTTGCATTATTCTGCACTTGATCTAGATTCTAACATTGCTCCCTTGAATTGATGCTGTAAACTCTTTTTTTTTTTTGACACTGTACAACAAAAAACTATAGATGTCAAGCTCCTTTAGTAGCGACCTTATCAGTCTGTGACTTTGGCTCAAGACCGCTCATGGTGTAATCAGAATCGTCAAGCTTCTTGAGTAGCGACCTCATCGGGTCTGTGACTTTAGCTCAAGACCGCTCATGATGTAATCAGAATCGTCAAGCTTCTTGAGTAGTGACCTCATCGGGTCCCGTGACTTTGGCTCAAGACCACTCCATGATGTAATCGGAATCGTCAAGCTTCTTGAGTAGCGACCTCATTGGGTCCGTGACTTTGGCTCAAGACCGCTCATGATGTAATCAGAATCGTCAAGCTTCTTGAGTAGCGACCTCATCAGGTCTGTGGCTTTAGCTCAAGACCGCTCATGATGTAACTGTAACTGTGTTTTGTGCTCTGAATTTATAGCCTCTGGATGTATATCCTTTGGATGTGTAGTCTTTGAATGTATAGCCTTTGGATGTGTAGCCTTTGGATGTATAGTCTTTGGATGTATAGCCTTTGGATGTATAGCCTTTGGATGTATAGCCTTTGGATGTGTATCCTTTGGATGTATAGCCTTTGGATGGGTAGCCTTTGGATGTGTATCCTTTGGATGTGTAGCCTTTGGACCGAATTTGGGGTGTCCCAAATTGCCTACGTATCCTTTGGGATTTCCATCCCTCCAGAATCAGGTTCCGCGTAGTTCTGGCCAGAGCTTTCTCTCTTTTCCTATGATCTTTCTTTCTTTTTTTTGCTTGTATCTTGTTCTCTTTTCCATTCTAATTCTACTTTCATTCAGTCTCTTTCTTCTCTATACTTTCACCTTTCTTTCCTTTTTTTTTTTTTTCATTTCTCTTTTTCTTTTTCTTGTTCTTTTCAATTCCTTTCTTCATCTTTCTTCATTCCCAAAATGGGTTGAACTTTCCATAAATATTGAGGTAGCCACAATAGGGCTCAACATCTGCACTTTGTCCACTAACATTGCTCGGAATCTAAGAGGAACTAGAGATCATGATTTGATCGACTTTCCTTGACTTGACTTAATCTAGACTGAGAGAAACATGTTTCTTTTCTTTAAAAGACAATTTTGATATGTTCTGCATTCCTGCAAAATTTATATGGGTTTCACTTTGATCAAAGGGCAATCAGGTCTTTTTAATGAGGGACAAATGATGACAATGACTCAATTTTATTTCATTTTTTTTCAAATTTGTATGAGTCATCTTTCTCTTACATTCAAATGAACTCAGCTAAAGTTTCAAACAGGGGGCTAAACTAAACTCATGATGTTTGGATAAATGGGTGATTTCTAAACTCATGATGTTTGGATAAATGGGTGATGTTGCCCCAGTGTCTAAGTTCAAGTTTGCACTCATTGATAGGCAGACGACTTTTGAGTCATCACTAGAAATAACCTTAAGGAGATGCAACCCTACACTAATCTTTAGAAAAAACGTCAAAGAATGCTTTCTCCTCTCGGTATCATTCAGATAAAAAACAAATTTCGACAAGCTATGCTCAGATGTTGAATTAGTTGTAACCATGTTTGGGCCCAAATCCTTTAAGTTTGTATACAAGTATGGCGATGAAGGTCCAGATGGACAGATAAGAAACTGTCCAACGGGTCTCCCATTGGGAGAGTGTTTGGTTGTTTATGTAGAATGGCTTGATCTCCACTAGGCGATGCCATTTTATTGGCT
Source organism: Protea cynaroides (assembly GCA_028583415.1). Taxonomy (NCBI): domain Eukaryota; kingdom Viridiplantae; phylum Streptophyta; class Magnoliopsida; order Proteales; family Proteaceae; genus Protea; species Protea cynaroides. The sequence continues at coordinate 103,363,674 of CM053271.1, forward strand.
AGCAACAAAGGACTATGTAATTCTTGGACACCGTCGAAATGATGAACGACATATAGATATTCCAGTCAGATTTATTGAACAATATTTATGCATAACAAGACGATATGTTCACAAGAAACGATACCATAAAATGTTGGGACATTTGAAGTAAGGGCATGTAACGTAGACTCTGTGGAAGACCGTCAGATTGATAGACGGGAGAGAGAGTCTTTAGCCGAAAAGAAAAAAATCCTCTGATGACAACAAAGTGATGAGACCACTCCCTGTATGGGCAGGATGTAGTGACCAATATCAAAAATCCAGCTCAACACACAATGTGAACCACAACAAACGATCAGCTCTCCAATCAGGTTCTAAGAAATGGTGTCTATATGTCATTGTATGAGAACCAATTGTCTTATTGCTCTATAACTGAACTCGTCCATCGGTAGGGCTCCAAAGGAGTTGCCCCACGTATATGCCTTGTAATCGAACTCACTCATCATTAGTGTTTCAAAGTAGTTGATTCATGTCTATGTACCATAGTTGAACTGTCCACCATCATTGTTCCAATGTAGTATGCTAACCAACCTCATTATTTTGTATAGCTCTTTATTTCTTCTTTTTTTTCTCTTTTTTTTCTTTTTTCTCTTTTTTTTCTTTTTTTTTCTTTTTTTCTTTCTTTCATTCTCTTTTTTTTTCTTTTATTTCTTTTTTTTTTTTTGAGCTCATCTTTGACTTTGAGGTTGATCTATAGCATGTTTTATGTCTGTAGACTTTATGCACTTGTAGAAGACTTGATCACTTGGATTGATGTAAACTTGATAATGCCTTGTGTGTAGATCCATTCTTGTAAAACTAAATGAACCACTTGTATGAGTCTGTAAATGTTATTTACTTTCATGGAATATCCCAAAAAAATTCTTTCTATAAATCGACCAAATGGGATGACATTTTGATGTTCCAATTTGTATCTTTGAGAATGCTTGCATGACTTTAACTTAATCATTTGTAACTTTCACATGTGTGTTACATTCATTTCTCTAAATGCCGGTAGAGTAGAAGTTTGGGTTGTGGCCCTTCATCTCAATCGTCATCAGAGTCAGAATTAGCAACGGAAATGGAAGAGGAAGAAATATCAAACTGGGAAGGAATGGATTGGAAGTAGTAAAGCACTGTTGTTGATGTCTCAAATGAGATAATTATTGTTCATTTTTTTTCAGAGCATTTTGGACTGGACCGTCTACAGACACATCGAACTTAAGCCCAAACATAGATGACCTATCGGATACCAATGGTAGCCAGTTTAGACAAGTAATTCACCGAGTTACCCCAATTGGGTACGACATCATTGGCGCCAACTTATGATTGGTTGTAGGACCGAATCTCCGTTCAAACTTTTGCTAGTAAGGCTCATTACGCCTATCTATCGACTTGTGTTTGATCCTTTCCATCTTGAGATAAACCCCTCTTGGGTCTATTACCATTTTGATTTATGCCCCAATTCAGGTTTGACATTCACCTGGCCAATGCCTCAATTTGGGGTAAATGTATTCCAATCTTATGCCCCAGTTTGGATGTCATGAAACTCTGACCTATACCGTTGTTGGTCCATCACCTTTTGGGTTTGCCCTACTTTGATTGCATTAACATTTTAATTATGCCCAGTTTAAGGTGCACTGATATTTTTGTTGTGCCCCAATTTAGTGTACACTGACATTTTGGTTGTGCCCCAGTTTAGGGTGCACATGAAGTTCATTTTCAGGCTACCTTAATTTTGGGATACAATTGACCACATGGTCTTCCTTTTCATCCTGTATTTTGGGAGGTGGGGTGCGCCATTCTTGAAGGTTTGAGGGCTACTCCTTTGAGTTTGGGTCACCTTGGGTGATGAAAATAATTAGGGAGTCGGAAAGCAACTCCTTCATTCAAAGTGGCTCAATTGCCAAGGGTGAACGAAATGCTTTCCAATCTCAGTTTTTTTCCATTTAAATTTGGCAGGTATGCTAGTATGGGAAAGAAACATGTAATCTCTCAGAATCTATGATTCAGCTTTCTAACCTCTTAGATTCCTTAACTCCGATCTGGGAATTTCAATTCCGCTCTGCAATATTTGGGCTCAATATACTGTCTTCCAATCATTCCAACAATTTGAGGTACAAAAGTCCTCCTTATGAACATGAACCGAGACATGAACCGGTGATGATGAGACATTCCTATGAGTGGATGCTATAGGAGTGGATGCTTTGTCTACTCACTCAGGTGTTCTCTTAAGTCTAGACAATCATATCATCCCTAGTTCAACCTTTTTTTTTTTTTTTTTTTTTTTTTTTTTTTTTTTTTGGGTTTTTTTTATAAACAATGAAGGTTAAGACTCAGAAGTGACTGGACACGAGAAGAATATACATACACATACAAGCTGACTCGACCAAACAAAGTTAGCTCCTTCATGAAAACCGACCATTAGACATCATCTGTAACAATTTATTTGTATTTGAATAACCCCATGATTGGTCTTGGGGCCTCAAGATTTCGAATGGATCATTGTAGCACCAAGGTTCGACCATGTGGTTCATCAAATTTCAAGAAATTGAAATGGATATGCTTATTTGTAGTTTTCATAAAGAATGACAAAACCGGTTCATGATTGAAAAAACCGGTAAATTTCTACTTGATCATAGTATCTATGCCGTGACGAAGATTTTTCGATCGTTTTTGAGATTGATGTATCAATATTGAACGGATCAACACAATGAGCTTTGTACGATGGAGGGCGAGGCAGGACCGCCCACACTAATGTGTATGCGGGTATACGTAACCCTCATGCTCCCAACAAGTGAGAGACAAGAATACTCAAGTGTGGATCCAAACATGTTGATAAGTCAAGGACAAAAACGGGCAGAACTTCGACGACTCAGATGTAAATATTATGATCGAGTGGATTTTACCATGTTGGTTCAAAGATGGACCAAAAATAACATACATATGGCGCAAACTGGGTTAGGACAGAAAAGGCCACCTTGACGAGGACAGGATAACCTATCACCGAATGCTCGATGAATAATGGGCCCCTATTCCCTTTATATACTATGTTGCAAGGATCCAAGCGACGTGGAGTAGCATAACGCATTCCCGGGCAGACCCAAGAAACGCTCGTTAGAGGCTGCTCGCCGGTCGTGGTCTCACAAAGTACAGGCCAAGGCTATGTGTTTCGCCTAGCGGGCTGCCCCACATGCATGGGACCCGGTTCGGCTACTCGCACGAAAGTGTGATTGATTCCATTCCCCCCAAAACAATATGTACAAACAATAAATATAGTACCATAGATCTAGCATCAAATGTCAAGCAAATCAATATAAGGAAAGTATCCTATGAGTCTGAACATTATTCCCCAGCGGAGTCGCCACTGTGAGGACAATGGAAAACCGATGATCCTCCTCGGGATGGAAATGTGTATCCTGTATCGATGAAGATCGATTGTATTCTGTTGGAGTCGCCACCTAGATTAAGGTCTAGGACCTTGAAAAAATGTAGCCTCACCCTAAGGTAAGACTTCTATTGACTCGTGACCCAATGTATCGGTTCTTTGGTCTGCAAGAGATCGGGTAAGTATTCAGGGTACTGTTATGGGAAGGTGTTAGGCACCCAAACCGCCCGATCAATATCGACCTCCTAAACTTTCCTTAAATTCTAATTTTGACTGTGCTTGGTCAACTGGATGACTAGGGTTCAATGGGGGATGTCCTAAACCAAGCTACTAAGTTATTCTAACCTAGGGTTCAGCCAATCATGTTTTAAAGTAAATAAACAAGAAAACGTAATGTACAATATTATACAATGAACCGAACCAAAGATGGTTCGGTCTTGGACTGAATCTGAGATGTGTAAGACATCTCAAACTGCCTACGTATTCCAATCCTGAAAATCAAGTCCAAAAACATAGTTCGAAAAAGGTTTTGTGATTAAAGATTATGGAAGTGATTTATGCATGTGCTTCAATTAGATTTTTTTTGTTCAAGTTGATGTTTATGCTGAATGGATGGTTGATGGGTGGCTTTGTACCGTATTTGGGATTCTCAAATTGCCTACGTATTCTAGGGTGTGCCCTAGAAATCAGGTACAACGTAGTTTGAAATTTGTGAGAGTTGGATTTGGAATGTGTACCAAATTCCTTCCATTTTTGTCAATAGGATCTAGGGATGAGACCTAAATTCCTACCATTTTTATTTGGGATGTGTACCAAATTCTTTCTATTTTTGTCAATAGGATCTAGGGATGAGACCTAAATTCCTACCATTTTTATTTGGGATGTGTACCAAATTATTTCTAATTTTGTTAATAGGATCTAGGGATGAGACCTATATTCCTACCATTTTTATTTGGGATGTGTACCAAATTATTTCTAATTTTGTTAATAGGATCTAGGGATGAGACCTAAATTCCTACCATTTTTATTTGGGATGTGTACCAAATTATTTCAATTTTTTCTCTTTCCAAGACAAATATGGTAGGTGAAAGCATTCCAATTATAGCAGTGATAGTATTCCAAATATAACATTATGCATCCAAGTATGGCAACAAGCATGTGGCAGACAGATGTGGCAATAAGCATGTGACAGACAGATGTGGCAATAAGCATGTGTAGCAGACAGATGTCGCAATGAGCATGTGTAGCAGACAAATGTAGCAATGAGCATGTATAGCAGACAAATGTAGTAATAAGTATTCCAAACATAACAAATGAACATATAAAAACATAGCAAGATGTGAGTATGTGAGTTGTCAATCACATGGTGACGATGATGATGATGGTGATGACGATCAGATGGTGTAGATGATGATTAGATGGGGTGATGGGCAGATCAGATGGTGTAGATGATGATCAGATAGTGTGAGATAGAGTTTTGATGATGATCTAATTTGACGGTGATGATTATCTGATCTGGTGGTGAGGATGATCTGACAGGATGATGGCTTGATCATATGGTGGAGATGATGGTTTGATGTGATGGTGAGATGGTGGCTTGATCTGATCAAATGGTTCTATAGATGCTGAGCAGATGATAGGGATCATGATCAAAAGGGTAAGGATCAAATCAGTTGGTAAGGATCATGATCAGATGGGTAAAAATCAAATCATATGGACAATGGTTCAGATTGAGCATTAAAATTATCATGATCACATGGTCAAGATCAACATATTAAAATTATCATGATTGACGTTCAACATCAACACATTAAAATGATCAATGGTCAAGATCAACACTTTAAAATTATCATGATTGACGATCAAGATCAATACATTAAAATTATCATGATCAAAATCAATGCCCAACCTATGGTTTATATTGATTAAATCGATGATCAACATACAAAACAAATATGATCAAATTATTGGAATAAGAAGCAAGGGTTCATGATGGGTACAAGCAGATCATAGAGTAGGGCGGGTGATTCAGGGAGTTGTGACAGGTAAGAGTGGGGATGAGGTATTGAGTTTGCTTGGGTGTTGGGTTTATGCATGGGACAGCAAGGTGTATTGGGTTTGGTTTCTGCATGCACAGTTGCATAGAGGGTTGGGGTTGAGGACAGGTGTAGTGTAAGTAGCATGGCCAGGTATATGGGATTGGGAAGGGTGTTTAACAAGTGGTGTTGTATGGGATTGTGAGGACAAAGATGGAAATCTTTTGAAGTCGCCACCTAGATTTAGGTCTAGGACCTTAGAAATGTGAAATCTCACCCCAAGGTAAGACTTCGATTGACTCATGACCCTTAGATTGGAATTCTGGTCCATCAGAGATTGGGTAAGTGTCAGGTTACGGTTATGGGAAGGGGTTAGGCACCCAAACCGCCCGATCGAAATTGGTCTCCTATACCTTTCCTATGCTAGACTCTATTTGCTAAGCCAAACCAAACCAAGGGGTTTGATATCATTGAACCGAATCTGTATCCATCAGATTGCCTACGTATCACGGAATTATTCCGAAAATCAGGTTCACCATCGTAGTTCAGGTGTGATTAAAGTTTATGGATGTGATTTATGCTTGTGCATGATTAAGTTCATTGTTCAAGTTGAAATTTATGCTTGAATGGTTGAGAAATCCTATGGGTTAGGATCTGGATAGTCCATGTGGACTGATAGATAGTCCTAGTGGATCTAAGAATAACCCCATTTGGGTTAGATGTGGATAATATCCTAGTGGATTTATGGATAGTCCAAGTGGACTATAAGTGTGGATAACCCTATTTGGGTTAAAATATGGGGGATGTCCTAGTGGATCTATGGATAGTCTGAGTGGACTAAAGTATGGGTAAATATCCTAGTGGATCTATGGATAGTCCGAGTGGATTAAGCTGTGGATCCGAATTTGGGATTCTCCCAAATGGCCTACGTATCCTAGGGTTTGCCCTAGGAATCAGAATCCGCGTAGTTCGGGATGGATAACCTGTTCTAGGTTAATGATTGAGAACCTATTCTAGGTTTAGGTTTAGAACCTATTCTAGGTTTAGGGTTTGCCGAGGGCAAATCGTCCTAAATTACCCTTTTCATTCCGAATTCTAATTTTGGAAGGTTTGGCAAGGCATTCTCTTTCTTCATTAAGATTTTTTATCATTCCCATTATGCCCTTCCCAAGAATGTGGGTGCCTAAATGCACGTCCCCACACCTATGTTGTCTTCTAGAGGTGTGCATATATGGCAGTTTGACTAGGGTGTTGCATAAAATAAGTTATTGCCAAAAAATAGAATATTCTATCTAGACATGGCACATAAAACATTTATGGCAAGAAAATCACATACAGTAAGATTGTTTAGAAATCTTTCGAATATGGCATGTATTGCAAATAAGGCAAGAGCCTATATGGCATGATCTAGTATGCTATCTTCTAAGCATGGCAAGATCCTAATTGTTATTTCTTTCCATATTTAGGGTTTTCTACCCTAATTATTATTTTATTTCTATTTTTTAGGATTTTCTACCCTAATTGTTACTTTCTTTCCATTTTAGGGTTTTCTACCCTAATTGTAATTTTATTTCCATTTTTTAGGGTTTTCTATCCTAATTGCTATTTTCTTTCCATTTTAGGGTTTTCTACCCTAATTATTTTCTTTCCATTTTTAGGGTTTTCTACCCTAATTATTTTCTTTCCATTTTTAGGGTTTTCTACCCTAATTATTTTCTTTCCATTTTTAGGGTTTTCTACCCTAATTGTTTTCTTTCCATTTTTAGGGTTTTCTACCCTAATTATTTTCTTTCCATTTTTAGGGTTTTCTACCCTAATTATTTTCTTTCCATTTTTAGGGTTTTCTACCCTAATTGTGACAATAAGCATTTAATATAGCATGTGAGCAAGCGTAACAGACAAATATGGCAATAAACATGTGTATCATTCCAATCATGGCAATGTGATTATTTCAATTATGGCAATGTGATCATTCCAATTATGGCAGTGTATGCATACGAGCATCTGAACATAGCATAACATCAAATATGGCATGTGAGAAACAACCAAAGCATATGAGAATCAATCAAAACATGATGGAACATGCAGCAAGATAACAGCTTTGTCAGGCTGGACCAAAATGGGCACATAGGGCACTGTACTTACTCAAAAAATTCTTAAAATATATCCCTGGAAAGAAGACTCAGAGGCCAACATTTTGTCTCAAGGGAGATATTCCTAAAAGATACCATAGGCAGGTCGAAAACATTCCCCAAGTACAGGTAAATACACTGGTCAGGTCTGTTCCAGATTTTTGACCAGTTGCACCATAAATTCCAAATAAAATTCTATTCTTAATGAAAATTAAATACAGACATATGTCTATGTAGATAACTATCTGATCTAAAATTTCATTAAGAAAAACAAGTTAAAACAGTATATTTTCTTTGTGAAAAATGACTCTTTTCAATCATGCAAATCAGCACATCATGGCAGATCTGAAATCAAAGCTTTATGCACTTAAAAATTGATATCAATTCAACAAAAAATGGAAAAAATATGAAACCAGTGCCATTTTTTAGAAGACTTTCATGTCTAAAAAGTTCATGTTAAGTGGAATTTCTGATTATGGCCATAAAGTCTTTGTCTAGAGACTTTCCGATGGAGGATTGCATTACATCCGAGAAAAATAGCAATGTCAAAGACAAATTGTTTGATATATTTCCCCAATTCCAAATGGAACGAAATTTTTAGGGTAGTCTTCTATCATATCGGAGAGACTCCCATAAAATTTTGGGCTTCAAAATCTTAGAAAAAATACATATGATGTACGTCCTAAGTTTGAACCCTAAATCTGGAATTTTCAGATCAGAAAATCACTTTATGAAATTTACAAAAAACATCAAACATCATTGTATATCAATCAAAAATTCATCATTGAATAGCTTAGACAAATTATCATTCATGAAAAATGTTAGACATAGGCATCCTAACATTAACAAGCATGTAATAGAGCATTCATGATTGAGATTTCATGAAAATTAGCCTTTTTCAAGCAAAATTGGCATTCGGGTATTATAACGACCTCTAAATTTGTTTAGAGTACTAACCTTGGGCTCAAATCGAGCGAAACCGTTGATGAAGGGTGATTGGGGATTGTATCAATCCCCTTTGAATGTGAATCCTCCTTCTCCTCTCTTCTGCTTCTTTCTCTCTTCTCTTTCTCTCTCTCTTTCACGTTTTCCTCTCTCTCTGCTCTCCTTTCTCTCTCTCACCCACGTTTTCCTCTCTTTCTGCTCTCCTTTCTCTCTCTCACCCACGTTTTCCTCTCTTTTTGCTCTGGAAAAAAGGATCCTCCTCTTGCCTATTTATAATTTTTCACTCATTTTCTAGAAGATCCTTTTTTCTAAAAAATATTTTTTTTTTCCTTTTTCTTTCCTTCCTTTTTCTTTCTTTCTTCTCTCTCTCTCTTTCACGTTTTCTTTCTAGAAAACGTGAAGGGGAATATTTTTCCCCCCTTTTCTTTTTTTTTTTCTTTTATTCCTCTCTCTTTCCTTTTTCTTCTCAAGATCTTTTGGATTATCTCAAAACCCTAAATCCCCTTCTCTTTCACGTTTTCTCTCCCCCTTTCCTTTTCTTCTCAAAATCTTTTTGCTCCCCTCTTTCCCTTTTTTCTCAAAAATCTTTTGGATTATCTCCAAAACCAAAATCCCCCTTCACTTTCACGTTTCTCTCTCCCCTCTTTCCTTTTTCTTCTCAAAATCTTTTGGATTATCATTTACATACAATAATATATATTATATACATATATACACATATATTTAATAACATACATACATATACATACATATACATACATATATATATATATATATATATATATATATATATATATATATATATATATATATATATATATAATATATATAATATATATAATATAAATATCGTGCACATAGATGAACCGATTCGAAATGGGTTGAGACCGACTTAGGTTGACAACCGATATGGGTTGAGCTAGGTTGCACCAAAACCGGTTTGAACCGAGTTGACTTGGAGTGATTGGAATTAACTCGGGTTTCTTCTCCTTGTCATTTCACGGGTCATTCCCCTTTGTTATCCCGTATGGAATTTTTTGATGGCCTCTATTCCAAATTTTTTGCGTTCATTTTGTAGAACATTAAAAATGAGGAATATAGGAACTTGAATCACCTCATTTGGAAGTAAAATGGTCAACTTATGAATTTTTGAAGTTTAAGCGGACCAATTATCGATAATTTGGTGACCATTCTCGCATGAGATCCTTCGAGGCTTTTACCGAAAATATTTTACGTCCACTTTGTAGAGCACTAAAAATGGAACATAATGAGACTGAAATCGCCTCGAATCCGAGGTAGAACGGGAAAGATATGAAGCTTTGAAGTTTTGCCGATCATTTTGCATGCAAGTTTGCATGGGACCCACTGGTGACTTCTACCCGGGATTTTTTTACGTCCACTTTGTAGAACATCATGAATGAAGAATAATGGTCTTGGAACCATCTCGAATCCGATGTCGGATGATCAAGATATGATGATTTGAAATTCAAACAATCTAACTTACGATAATTTGCATGAAAGCCCCCCGGGATTATTTATGACAATTTCGGAAACCTCCCTTATATGTATCATCCGACTAAAATGGTCGTATCTTCCTCATTTGATACCGGAATTGAGCAATTACGGTATCGTTTCAAGATAATTCCATGACCTATGCATCTATGCAGATAATAGCCCATGACCCTACTGTGGGGATCAGTGGAGAATTACAAATCTTTGGGTTAAAGGTCAGAAACCTGCCATATTGGTTCACTTATGCCGAGGGTGGCAAAAATGGGGTGCTTACAGATGCCCCTCTTTAGCCGAGATTGTTATCAGTTGAAGGCTAAAGATAAAAGAACCACATTTTTTTGGTGGTATGAGTGATATTGTTTATTGGGCTGCACTTAGGGTAATTCTTCCTAAACTGCCTACGTATTCTAAGGGTGTCCTAGAAATCAAGCCCAGAACGTAGTTCGACTGGCAAGAAGGTTTGCTTGTCTCGGAAGATTGGTGAGTGCTCTTCTTGTATGAAGCTAGGCTGTGAATACAAGACTCATTTGTAGGCTGGGAACCTCTTCTTGTTGAGGTGGAACTCAATGCAAGGTATGTGCGGGCTTGGACCCGGCTTGATCCATTTGTAGGCTGATAAACCTCTTCTTGTATGAAGCTAGGCTGTGAATACAAGGCTCATTTGTAGGCTGGGAACCTCTTCTTGCTGAGATGGAACTCAATGCAAGGTATGTGCGGGCTTGGACCCGGCTTGATCCATTTGTAGGTTGATAAACCTCTTCTTGTATGGAGCTAGGCTGTGAATACAAGGCTGATTTGTAGGCTGGGAACCTCTTCTTGCTAAGGTGGAACTCAATGCAAGGTATGTGCGGGCTTGGACCCGGCTTGATCCATTTGTAGGCTGATAAACCTCTTCTTGTATGGAGCTAGGCTGTGAATACAAGGCTGATTGCATGAGCTTGGGCTCGGATTTGATTTGTCTGGATGGAAGACTTGATGTCTTTCCTTGATTAAGATTTTGGCTTGAGTACCTGCATTTGCCAGAACATTGAGAATTTCATAGAGCATATGAATGATTATGTTGAATCAAGTGCTTCTTTATCGAATCTAAGAGACATAGTTCATGAAACACACTAGAATTCAAAAAAAAATAACCTAAAATGCTATTGGCTTCTTGATTGGTGCGACTCTAGGGAGTGTTTGAACATTTCTATTGTTCCATTCACGAGCAATGGTATCAACCAGATCTGATGTCAACTTTATGGGAAGTTCATAATCAGTTACTTCTCTGTTGGTGCTTGTCGGGATATTGAATTGCTGAGGTAATCTTATTGGAGAGTAGAACGAGGTATGAGTCAACCCCATGATCCGGACATGCAAACTATTTCCTCGTATTTGTGACAACCCGCTCTTGCTTCCACCAAGTGCATTTCCATCCGATGTCCGCTGTGGTTATTTCTTTGAGGCGGCTAAACCGGTCTCAGGTCCATCGGATAAGCCATAGGATCTGCTCTCTTTGCCAATTGAAAAGGGTTGAGGGTCGTCATTTCAGATTCCTCAACTAATCCTAACCTTTCTGTTAACCAGATTTGAAGAAGATATGGTGATCCGCTGAAATTGTTCAACTCAAACTGGTCTTGATGAGTTGCCATGAAGTCAAGGCCCTTTAATGTCTCGGCCAACACTGTAGGGATGATATCAAAACCTTGTCTTGCATGCTTTATGAGATCTATTATGATGGGAGATTCTGTAGATCGTGCAACTTCGTAGCAATAGTCGGGCTATGCTACAATATAGGTAAACATGTCTTCTCCGAACTTGTGCTTCTTTCCTTGTTGGACTTGTATGAGCATATGACTTGATCATGCGCTTTATCCCGTAGCCGTTGATCTTGTACAAAATGGCACATTTCTTTCTTGTCCCAGTTTGAAAAAGTCTTGTATCTCTTGCCTGTAATCTTTTCCTCGGATATGGCTTGAAGATCTTCCGCTTAGGTGTGAGCAAAAGGCAAGCTCCAAATTCTTCCACAGGTTGGGCATAACTCAACTTTTCCCATCCCGAAAACATGAACCGCCGGATCCCCGGATTGAGCGGCCGCTTTTAAAAGGTCCGGGCATGATTTTATGGTTGTTAATTGAGGAAGTGCCTCCAATTGATGCTTTTGTAAGAAAGAGCTATCTTCTCGTGGAACTCAATACGCCAGCCCAATTTTTCAGTTCCCCGTCCATCTCTCGTAATTCCGCTCGACGGATCAATGTATTATCGCCTTCCCGTGCTGTGACCGTAGGAATCCCGACATACAAATAGAGGTTAAAAAATGAATCATTGGAATTACCTTCAATTATTGTTGTTTAGATATGTTGAAAATTCCCTTAGAAGGTTGCACATGAAATGTATACATATGATTGACTCGTCCCGAGTTTAAAGTACATAAATCTATAGACATGACGAGCTAAAATGGAGGTCCAAAAGGGACCGACAAGAAACTGTCCAGTGGGTTTGCCGCCTGAAGGAGTTTGTGGTTGTTTATGTAGAATGGGCATATCTTCCCGAGAAGCTCCCATTTTATGGGCTTTGGAATGGATGGGCTTATTGGAATCTTGGGACGCCGTCGGATGTAATGAACGACGGATAAGAGTTCCAAGCCGGACTTTTTTTCTTCTTTTTTTTTTTTTTTTTTTTTTTTTTTTTTATTTCTCAGATTGATATACTCATGAGAGTTTACATCAAATGATATGAAAAACGGGCTTTGATATGTAACTCTTGGGAAATCCGTTGGATAGATGGACGGATGAAAGAGTTTAGCCAACAAACAGGAAATTCTTTCTTTGATCATGATGATAAGAAGAACCATTCCCGGGTGAAAGGTGTTGTGCCCCATTGGAGAATCCAAATCAACCATGTCGGTAAGTTCCTCAAATGATTGATGCCCGTTGTTGATGTCACAGTGAGAGACAAGCCTTCTACAGCCCCCCTTTTTTTTTTTTTTTTTTTTTTTTTTTTTTTTTTGAAGGAGCGTAGAGGCTACACATAATACTTCTTCACTTGATCCAAGTTGGTCAAGTATTGTAACTCGATGCCTTCCATGTTGACTAGTCGAACAGCTTTCCCCGGTAAGATTTCTTTTATCATGAACGGTCCGCTCCACTTAGGACGAAACTTGCCCCTAGGGTCATGGACAGGTGCTCTTTGTTCTTTCAATACCAAGTCCCCTATCGTCGGGTGACGAACACGCACCTTTTGTTAAAGGTTGCCGCCATTCTTTGTTGGTATTTTCTTACATTATCCATTGCCTTCATTCTTCTTTCATCAACGAAGTTCAGCTCGTCATATCCGGATTGCAACCACTCGCCTTCCGGAATCTTGCATTCCATTAAGACCCTTAGTGAGGGCACCTCTATTTCTACTGGGAGGACTGCTTCCATACCATATACTAGTGAATACGGCGTTGCCCATGAGATGTTTTTATGGATGTTCCGTATGCCCAGAGTGCATAAGGTAGTTTGTCCGCCCAATCAACATTAGATTCGCCATCTTCCGGAGGATAACCTTAACATTTTTATTGGCCGCCTCTACGCCCCATTTGTCCGTGGACGGTAAGGAGAGGACCGATGCCTTTTGATGTGGAACTTGTCACATAATTCTTGGACTCTCCCTCCAAGTGTTGTCCTTGATCCGAGATTATAGACCGAGGCATTCCATGCCGGCATATGATATACTCTTGTAGAAATTTAGCCACTTTGTTTGCCGTGAGCTTGGCGTATGATTGTGCCTCTACCCACTTTGTAAAGTAATCGATGGCAACCAAGACGAATTCATGCCCATTCGAAGCTTTAGGGTGAACCTTTCCAATCACATCTATGCCCCAAGGTTGAGAAAGGCCATGGAGAGCTAAGAGTATGCAACTCGCTGGAGGCACGTGTATCAAATTAGCATGGATTTGGCACTTGTGACATTTCCTTACGAACTCCCGAACAATCCGCTTCCATTGTGTTCCAATAATATCCCATTTCGAGAATCTTCTTTGCAAGCATTCTAGCGTTCATGTGAGGTCCGTATATTCCTTGATGGACCCTGTCGATAACATTTTGCGCCCTGTTCCTCATCGATCCGGACTAACCGCACTCCTTCATGGGATCTTTTGTACGGGATATCTTCGCATAGTATGAATTGGGAGGCATATCTCCTAAGAGACTTCCTCTCACCTGTTGTAGCTTCCACTTGGATACTTTCCTTCTCTGATGAAATCTGTGATAGGAGCAAACCATGGCCGACCATCGATTGTCAATGCATTCACTTCTTCCAAGTGGACTGGCCGTACTCTCTTCTCTATGATTAATGGTTTGATACGTCCCAACGGATCATTTCCAATCATTGAGGCCAAGGTGGCCAATGCATCAGCATACTTATTGGTATCTCTTGGGGAGTAGTCAAATTCAATTTGCTCGAACTTCCGAGCCAGGGTTATTGCACATTGCCGATAAGGTATCGGCTTCTCATCTTTGGTTTTCCAATCCCCTCGACTTGGTAGTTAACAATTGATGAGTCACCATAGACCTTTAATCTGCGGACCCCTATGGCCAAAGCTGCTTTTAGTCCCATGATACATGCTTCATACTCTGCAATGTTGTTTGTGCAAATAAGTCTAATCTGAATGAAAATGGTACAAATGCCCCTTCGGATCTATGAATAAGACGCCGGCCCCGTATCCCATATGATTTGCGGCTCCATCGAAGAACATTATCCATGTGTCATTCTTCCCCTCTTCTTGAGTGGTGTAGACTTCTTCATCGGGGAATACATCTTCCAAATGTCTGAGGTTATCTTCAATTGGTAGAGCCGACGGATGTTCTGCGATTACGCTCCCTTTGATAGACTTTTGAGTAGTGTATGTAATGTCAAATTCGGACAACAACAATAGCCACCTAGCCAATCTTCCTGTTAAAGCCGGTTTCTCGAATAGATACTTCGGGGGTCCATTCCCGAAATGAGTATGACCTTGTAGGATAACATGTAATGTCTCAATCTCTTTGTTATCCGGCACCGGGGCTGTGCATGTCTTCTCCAGTGTGTATAATTGGCCGTATCCCGTGAATTTCTTACTCGGGATAGTATACGCCTTTTCCGTCTTTCCATCGTATCATGCTCGGGCTATCATTGACCCCATAGAAACTTCTAGTACCGACAAGTAAAGGAGTAGCGGTCTTCCCGGATCGGTGGGGCTAAGACTGGTGGGTTCAACGGATATGCCTTAATTTTGTCAAAAGCCATCCGACATTGAGGGTTCCAATCCTTTGGCTGGTCCTTCCCGAGTAGTTTGAAAATTGGTTCACACGTTGCGGTGAGATGTGCAATAAACCGGTTGATGTATTGAAGTCTTCCCAAGAAACCTCTTACTTCCCTTTCCCGTTTGAGGAGCTGGCATTTCGGAGATGGCTTTTATCTTGGTTGGGTCAATTTCAATTCCTCTTTGGCTGACCATAAAACCTAGCATTTTGCCGGCTATAACCCCGAATGCACATTTTTGGGGGTTAAGCCTTAGTTTGTAGTGCTTGATCCTTTCAAAGAATTTCCTTAACGCAGGGATGTGACCTTCTCGGTGAATGATTTTACAATCATATCATCTACATACACCTCTACCTCCTTATGGATTAGGTCGTGCAAGATTGTAGTAGCCATCCTTTGATAAGTTGCCCCAAGCATTTTTCAGCCCAAATGGCATTAAAGGTAAACGATGGGGGTGACCCATGTTATGAAGGCGGTCTTCTCCTTGTCTTCAGTGCCATCTTTATCCGATTGTACCTCGAGAATCCATCCATGAAGGACAACAGAGCATGATTTGCAGTGTTATCCACTAGGATGTCTATCTTTGGTAATGGAAAGTCATCTTTAGGGCTGGCCTTATTCAGGTTTCGTAATCAATGCACACCCTCCGTCTTCCATCTTTTTTAGGTACAATGACCACGTTTGCTAACCACTTCGGATACTCGTAACCTCAAGGAATCCCGCATCAAACCGCTTCATGATATCCTCCTTAACCTTAAGGGTCCATTCAGGCCTTAACCGCCTTAGCTTCGCTCACATGGCCTTACGTCCGAGACCAAAGGTATCTTATGCTGTACCACTTCGGGGTCTATGCCGGGCATATCTTCATAGGACCAGGCAAATACTTCTTGGAATTACATTAGTAATTCCGTCATTTGTTTGGTTTCCTCTTCCGTCAAGGTAGCACCGATCTTTATTTCTCGAGGTTGCTCTACTCGAACCAAGGCTGATTATCTTGAAGTCTTCACCAACAGGTTGAGCTTTCTTTTCCTCCGAGGCTTGGATGGATTGTAATATTTCAGGAAATGGTTCATCATTCTCATCATTTTCAAAGTTAGAGTTAGAAGGAGAAGGAAAGGAAGAAGTAGACGCAGAGTAATTCAAAATGTCATCTTTATTCATATTCAAAAGCAGAGGTACAGAGGAAATGGTTCCAAGTGGAACGGACTCAAACTTTGAAACGGACTCAATCTTATCTAAAGACCTTAGGACCCTAGGCTCAGACATAGTCATTATATGTGGATTACATGGCAACCCCTTTGGGTAGACAAAATTATCATGACAACTCCAATTGGGGATTATTCCTTTGATGGGTAGGGTGAATTGTTGTACATCGGGACTCCTATCTTGGTCTTCACCGGTGAGCGTCATCACTTGATCATCGTCGAACAGTTTGTTGATGTTGATCACTTTTGTCTCAAATTTTTGCTTCTCGCTCTTGGATCTTGACTTGCTCGAGCTCTTCCCAATCAAGAGTACAATCATGGAATATTTCGAACCCGGGTACTTGCTTTTGAAGGTGAGTGCTGAACCAAGGTTCTGAAAATCCACAATAAATGTTGTTTTCTCCTTCTTTGACAAAATACCCATTTAGGGTCCTTGAAAACTGGATATCTTGTACATTGTATAACCCCCTCGAGATATTGCATGACGACGCTGCCGTCCGTCCTTTGAGGTCGCCAGTCCCCACTAACTCTATCCGATGCTCTTATTTTGCTGCTACCATACTTAACACTATACTCGTATTTCATCCTCTCGAACTTCCGAAATCCTTCGTCCGCTCGCTCTCGCTTTTGCTTGATTACTTTCAGATCCCCTTCGGTGGGGGTATATCCCAGCCCAAATCTATACTCATTGATCAATAGAGATAAGAAAGTGGAACTACCATGTTGGTGGGAACCAAGGCCCATACTTGGAAAGTAGAGCATGTTAAGTAATTGACGAAATGAAAAAGGCAGATGCGTACACTGCAGGATCCGGCTCGGTTGTGGCTAAGATGTTGTCAACTTGAAACCCTCCGAGAGAGAAGTCCCGCCTTGTATTCCCTTGTAACTCTTCATTACTTTGTCCAGTGGCCAATGTATTCACAGCTGCAGAATCTGCGTGTATTGTCACAGATTGTACCCTTGTAGATGAATTTAATCTTTCGGTATAAAGCGGATGCCACCGCATTGGCCCGATGGATCCAAGGCCTACCCGTAAGCATGCTGAATGAGGCGTAGATATCAATGACTTGGAACTCTGTTTCAAACTCAGCCGGTCCTACTTGAATTGGTACCGTGAAGACACCCAATATAGCCCTTCCGGTATTGTCGTATGCCTTGATGGTCATATCCGAAGGTTTCAACTCGTCTCGAAGCCTAGATGCTTGAACGTACTGAAAGGGAATACATTTAAGGCTGACCCATTATCGACCAAAACCTGAAAAATGCTATTGCCCCGGCATCCGATGGTAATATGCAGAGCTTGTATGTGATCCTTACCTCCTTGAGGAAGATCTGCATCTCCAAAAACAATTGCATTAACGGCATATCTACCCCCCTACTAGCATGGCTAGTTCTTCTCCCTCCATTGAAACGGGACCGAATGCTTGCCGGAGATTTCATGCAGCGTCCCTCGTGGACCTTGGAAGCCATCGAAGTTCCCAAATGGACACATTGGCTTGGGTCTTTTTGTAGTTGTTTCAAGACTGGGTTTGGAGGTTCCGGTTGATTGGCGGGTCCTTTACCTTTCTCTCTTACGGCTTGGGCCGGATCACTTACCATCGGTGAGATGGTTTGTAGTTCTTCCCCGTTCTGGTTTCGCTATTTCTTGCTCATCCTCCGGGAATATGAACTCCATCTCAAGGAAACGGTTGTCAACTTGATCTACTTCTCTCTCCTCATCCGAGAGGTAGATGATGAATGGTTCTTCTTCTTCTTCTTCTTGTGCTTGTGCTATAAGGTGTGATGAATCTTTCCGGGAAATAGAAATCATATTCTTCTTCTTCTTGTTGATGACTTCCCAACATGTTTATTTCGTCACCGGATGTGACAACCATATTGCTTACTCCTTCTATGACCGTAGTAAGGTCCGAGGGGTTATCTCCCCACTCTATGAAGTTGATGCTTGTGGTGAGGGAGGGGGATTATTCGCCACCGACACTTGTCGGGGCTGGACCTTAAATTTGCCGTAATCCAACAGATCTTGTATGGCATGCCTTAATGTATAGCAATTGTCCCGTATCATGCCCATGCCGATTGTGGTACTTACAAAAAAGATCCATACGAAAATTCGCTGGAAGAGGGCTTGGAGGTGGACGAGGGTCGAGCACGAGTCAACTTCTTGGCTTGTATTAATTTATCCAGAGCCTTGGACCGGGTCATCCCCAAATCGGTAAATTGCCTCCTTGGTCTTGCTTCGTCGTGGTGGGGTGTAATTTGAACTTTCCAAGATCAATGGTTCGGAATTGGTATTAGCTATTTGCCTTACGGATTGATTTCCCGGGTTTCTTGGTGGGTACGCCCTTCTATTTGACACTCCTTCCGACCTTTCGACTTTCCCGGTAATATATCTCCTCGGGTTATGGCGTCCCTCCACTTGTTGTCCCGCAACCACGAGCCCTTCAAATGATAGGATGGCCCGGCCGAAGATGTATGTCTTATATGGCCCACTTAAACCTCTCATCATTATCTCGCACTTGATCTCTTTCGGAGGGTCGATCCCAAAGCTTCACGCAACACTTCGAACCGGGTCGGATAGGCCGTGAACGTCTCTCCTTGTGCTTGGACCATGGTCTCCAACCGCCTACGGTGGGTCTCCAACTCCGTATTGTAGGAATAGAAATTGATAAATGCTTTAGTGATATCTCGACCAAGAATGTATCTCGTGATGGTTTCGGATTCATCAACCATCGATGAGCCCCACCCGTGAGGGAGAATTGGAATGCCCGTCCCTAATCGCTCATCGGTGAATCCTTCGCCTTGCTTCAATAGACCCGTGAATGATCTTAAGTGGGCCCCGGGATCTCCCGTCCCATCAAATTTCTCGGTGGTCCATTTAAACTTGGGAGGTAGTTTAGTTTCGGAAAGAAGCATAATCCTTCGGCATCAATAATTTGACTTTCTACTCCTTTCATGCCCCTTAGTATTTTTTCCACTTGACTCAATACATCCTTTGTATGGGCCATCTTCTTCCTTCGATTTCTTAGTCACCGGGGTAGCTTCGAATGATGGACTGTTTATGGGGTACGACACCTTCCATATCTTCGAATGCCGGGTTTATGAAAATTTTTGATGCAGCTGCATTAGGGGTATTCGGTCCTTGTGGTGATGCCATATTTACCCTTTCGTAGGTCAACCCTTGAGCTGCGAGTTGTAATTGGATATCCCTTACTGCGGTAGCTATCATTCCCATGGTATCCTCTATCTTTTCCATTCTAGCATCCATAGTGTTCGGGACTTGGTTTGATCCTTCGGCCATTGATTCGGTTGATGTGGTTGAGATGGGACTAATCGGCTTTGGTGTGTACACCCTAGATAATCTCCCAAGAACGGGATCCCTTATCCAAGAGGTAGAAATGGTTGTAGTTTGGGCTGACTCCTTGGCTTGGGTACCGGAAAGGAACCCAAAAGTGATAAATATTAGGACACTAAGATTACGGAAGTGGAAAGAAGTTAAGTACACAATCAAAGATGACTCAACCAAACAAGAGTTAGCTCCCTCATAAGAACGATCGGTTAAACATTGTCCGAAAGTCAATTTAATCGAATTTGATTAAGCCATGTGTTCAGTCTTGGGACCTCGTGATTCAAAAATGGATAATCGGTGGTACCAAGGTCTCGCCAATTGGATTACCAAAATTCGATGAAATTGAAATGGATATATTAATCCGTCGTCCTTATTAGGGATGATTAGCAAAAGCGGTTCATAGATGAACAAACTAGTAAATTTCTTCTTGACCATGGTATCTAAGTCTTGACAGGGATTTTCTACTCGTTTTTTGAAATCGACGTGTTAACAATGAGAGATTCAACACATCGAGCTTACTTAATGGAGGGTGTATAGTGACCGTCTACTATGATGTAGAACAGGTGTATACATACCCCATGCTCCCAATGGGTGAGAGTTCAAGATGCTCATCGTGTAGAATCTAACATGTTGACCAATCGAGGACAAAAACGGGCAGAACCGAGCTCTCGAACATGGATGTCATGGTTAAGCCGATTTTACCGGGTCGGTTCAGGGATGAACCAAAAAAATAACAAACATTGGGCTACAATCTGGGTTAGGACAGAAAAGGCCACCTTGACGAGGATGGGGTAACCTATCACCGAATGCTCGATGAATAATGGGCCCCCAATCCCTTTATATACTATGTTGCAAGGATCCAAGCGACGTGGAGTAGCATAACGCATTCCCCAGGCGGACCCAAGAAACGCTCGTTAGAGGCTGCTCACCGGTCGTGGTCTCACAAAGTACAGGCCAAGGCTGTGTGTTTCTCCTAGCGGGCTGCCCCATATGCATGGGACCCGGTTCGGCTACTCGCACGAATGTGTGATTGAACCCATTCCCCCCAAAGCAATAATATACAAGCATAAATATAATATCCTAAAATCTAGCATCCAATTCACATAAGGAAAGTTTTCATTTAAGAGTTTGACATTTATATCCCCAGCGGAGTCGCCACTGTGAGGACAAAGATGGAAATCTTTTGAAGTCGCCACCTAGATTTAGGTCTAGGACCTTAGAAATGTGAAATCTCACCCCAAGGTAAGACTTCGATTGACTCATGACCCTTAGATTGGAATTCCGGTCCATCGAGATTGGGTAAGTGTCGGGGTTACGGTTATGGGAAGGGGTTAGGCACCCAAACCGCCCGATCGAAATCGGTCTCCTATACCTTTCCTATGCTAGACTCTATTTGCTAAGCCAAACCAAACCAAGGGGTTTGATATCATTGAACCGAATCTGTATCCATCAGATTGCCTACGTATCACGGAATTATTCCGAAAATCAGGTTCACCATCGTAGTTCAGGTGTGATTAAAGTTTATGGATGTGATTTATGCTTGTGCATGATTAAGTTCATTGTTCAAGTTGAAATTTATGCTTGAATGGTTGAGAAATCCTATGGGTTAGGATCTGGATAGTCCATGTGGACTGATAGATAGTCCTAGTGGATCTAAGAATAACCCCATTTGGGTTAGATGTGGATAATATCCTAGTGGATCTATGGATAGTCCAAGTGGACTAAAAGTGTGGATAACCCTATTTGGGTTAAAATATGGGGGATGTCCTAGTGGATCTATGGATAGTCCGAGTGGACTAAAGTATGGGTAAATATCCTAGTGGATCTATGGATAGTCCGAGTGGTTTAAGCTGTGGATCCGAATTTGGGTTTCTCCCAAATGGCCTACGTATCCTAGGGTTTGCCCTAGGAATCAGAATCCGCGTAGTTCGGGATGGATAACCTGTTCTAGGTTAATGATTGAGAACCTATTCTAGGTTTAGGTTTAGAACCTATTCTAGGTTTAGGGTTTGCCGAGGGCAAATCGTCCTAAATTACCCTTTTCATTCCGAATTCTAATTTTGGAAGGTTTGGCAAGGCATTCTCTTTCTTCATTAAGATTTTTTATCATTCCCATTATGCCCTTCCCAAGAATGTGGGTGCCTAAATGCACGTCCCCACACCTATGTTGTCTTCTAGAGGTGTGCATATATGGCAGTTTGACTAGGGTGTTGCATAAAATAAGTTATTGCCAAAAAATAGAATATTCTATCTAGACATGGCACATAAAACATTTATGGCAAGAAAATCACATCCGATAAGATTGTTTAGAAATCTTTCGAATATGGCATGTATTGCAAATAAGGCAAGAGCCTATATGGCATGATCTAGTATGCTATCTTCTAAGCATGGCAAGATCCTAATTGTTATTTCTTTCCATATTTAGGGTTTTCTACCCTAATTATTATTTTATTTCTATTTTTTAGGATTTTCTACCCTAATTGTTACTTTCTTTCCATTTTAGGGTTTTCTACCCTAATTGTAATTTTATTTCCATTTTTTAGGGTTTTCTATCCTAATTGCTATTTTCTTTCCATTTTAGGGTTTTCTACCCTAATTATTTTCTTTCCATTTTTAGGGTTTTCTACCCTAATTATTTTCTTTCCATTTTTAGGGTTTTCTACCCTAATTATTTTCTTTCCATTTTTAGGGTTTTCTACCCTAATTATTTTCTTTCCATTTTTAGGGTTTTCTACCCTAATTATTTTCTTTCCATTTTTAGGGTTTTCTACCCTAATTATTTTCTTTCCATTTTTAGGGTTTTCTACCCTAATTATTTTCTTTCCATTTTTAGGGTTTTCTACCCTAATTGTGACAATAAGCATTTAATATAGCATGTGAGCAAGTGTAGCAGACAAATATGGCAATAAACATGTGTATCATTCCAATCATGGCAATGTGATTATTTCAATTATGGCAATGTGATCATTCCAATTATGGCAGTGTATGCATACGAGCATCCGAACATAGCATAACATCAAATATGGCATGTGAGAAACAACCAAAGCATATGAGAATCAATCAAAACATGATGGAACATGCAGCAAGATAACAGCTTTGTCAGGCTGGACCAAAATGGGCACATAGGGCACTGTACTTACTCAAAAAATTCTTAAAATATATCCCTGGAAAGAAGACTCAGAGGCCAACATTTTGTCTCAAGGGAGATATTCCTAAAAGAGACCATAGGCAGGTCGAAAACATTCCCCAAGTACAGGTAAATACACTGGTCAGGTCTGTTCCAGATTTTTGACCAGTTGCACCATAAATTCCAAATAAAATTCTATTCTTAATGAAAATTAAATACAGACATATGTCTATGTAGATAACTATCTGATCTAAAATTTCATTAAGAAAAACAAGTTAAAACAGTATATTTTCTTTGTGAAAAATGACTCTTTTCAATCATGCAAATCAGCACATCATGGCAGATCTGAAATCAAAGCTTTATGCACTTAAAAATTGATATCAATTCAACAAAAAATGGAAAAAATATGAAACCAGTGCCATTTTTTAGAAGACTTTCATGTCTAAAAAGTTCATGTTAAGTGGAATTTCTGATTATGGCCATAAAGTCTTTGTCTAGAGACTTTCCGATGGAGGATTGCATTACATCCGAGAAAAATAGCAATGTCAAAGACAAATTGTTTGATATATTTCCCCAATTCCAAATGGAACGAAATTTTTAGGGTAGTCTTCTATCATATCAGAGAGACTCCCATAAAATTTTGGGCTTCAAAATCTTAGAAAAAATACATATGATGTACGTCCTAAGTTTGAACCCTAAATCTGGAATTTTCAGATCAGAAAATCACTTTATGAAATTTACAAAAAACATCAAACATCATTGTATATCAATCAAAAATTCATCATTGAATAGCTTAGACAAATTATCATTCATGAAAAATGTTAGACATAGGCATCCTAACATTAACAAGCATGTAATAGAGCATTCATGATTGAGATTTCATGAAAATTAGCCTTTTTCAAGCAAAATTGGCATTCGGGTATTATAACGACCTCTAAATTTGTTTAGAGTACTAACCTTGGGCTCAAATCGAGCGAAACCGTTGATGAAGGGTGATTGGGGATTGTATCAATCCCCTTTGAATGTGAATCCTCCTTCTCCTCTCTTTCACGTTTTCCTCTCTCTCTGCTCTCCTTTCTCTCTCTCTTTCACGTTTTCCTCTCTCTCTGCTCTCCTTTCTCTCTCTCACCCACGTTTTCCTCTCTTTCTGCTCTCCTTTCTCTCTCTCACCCACGTTTCCCTCTCTCTCTACTCTGGAAAAAAGGATCCTCCTCTTGCCTATTTATAATTTTTCACTCATTTTCTAGAAGATCCTTTTTTCTAAAAAAATATTTTTTTTCCTTTTTCTTTCTTTCCTTTTTTCTTTCTTTCTTTCTCCTCTCTCTCTTTCACGTTTTCTTTCTAGAAAACGTGAAGGGGAATATTTTTCCCCCTTTTTTTTTTTTTTTTTCTTTTATTCCTCTCTCTTTCCTTTTTTCTTCTCAAGATCTTTTGGATTATCTCAAAACCCTAAATCCCCTTCTCTTTCACGTTTTCTCTCTCCCCTCTTTCCTTTTCTTCTCAAAATCTTTTTGGATTATCTCAAAACCCTAAATCCCCTTCTCTTCCACGTTTTTTCTCTCCCCTCTTTCCTTTTTTCCTCAAAAATCTTTTGGATTATCTCAAAACCCTAAATCCCCTTCTCTTTCACGTTTTCTCTCTCCCCTCTTTCCTTTTTCTTCTCAAAATCTTTTTGGATTATCTCAAAACCCTAAATCCCCTTCTCTTCCACGTTTTTTCTTTCCCCTCTTTCTTTTTTTTTCTCAAAAATCTTTTGGATTATCTCCAAAACCAAAATCCCCCTTCACTTTCACGTTTCTCTCTCCCCTCTTTCCTTTTTCTTCTCAAAATCTTTTGGATTATCATTTACATACAATAATATATATTATATACATATATACACATATATTTAATAACATACATACATCATACATACATATATATATATATATATATATATATATATATATATATATATATATATATATATATATATATATAATATATATATATATAATATATATAATATATATAATATAAATATCGTGCACATAGATGAACTGATTCGAAATGGGTTGAGACTGACTTAGGTTGACAACTGATATGGGTTGAGCTAGGTTGCACCAAAACTGGTTTGAACTGAGTTGACTTGGACCGATTGGAATTAACTGGGTTTCTTCTCCTTGTCATTTCACGGGTCATTCCCGTTGTTATCCCGTATGGAATTTTTTGATGGCCTCTATTCCAAATTTTTTGCGTTCATTTTGTAGAACATTAAAAATGAGGAATATAGGAACTTGAATCACCTCATTTGGAAGTAAAATGGTCAACTTATGAATTTTTGAAGTTTAAGCGGACCAATTATCGATAATTTGGCTGACCATTCCGCATGAGATCCTTCAGAGGCTTTTACCGAAAATATTTTACGTCCACTTTGTAGAGCACTAAAAATGGAACATAATGAGACTGAAATCGCCTGAATCCGAGGTAGAACGGGAAAGATATGAAGCTTTGAAGTTTTGCCGATCATTTTGCATGCAAGTTTGCATGGGACCCACTGGTGACTTCTACCCGGGATTTTTTTACGTCCACTTTGTAGAACATCATGAATGAAGAATAATGGTCTTGGAACCATCTGAATCCGATGTCGGATGATCAAGATATGATGATTTGAAATTCAAACAATCTAACTTACGATAATTTGCATGAAAGCCCCTGGGATTATTTATGACAATTTCAGAAACCTCCCTTATATGTATCATCCGACTAAAATGGTCGTATCTTCCTCATTTGATACCGGAATTGAGCAATTCTGGTATCGTTTCGAAGATAATTCCATGACCTATGCATCTATGCAGATAATAGCCCATGACCCTACTGTGGGGATCAGTGGAGAATTACAAATCTTTGGGTTAAAGGTCAGAAACCTGCCATATTGGTTCACTTATGCCGAGGGTGGCAAAAATGGGGTGCTTACAGGGATTAAGTGGTGTTGCAACAAATCAGGATGGAGTGTAGTGGTAAGGCTAGGAGTTTGAAATGGCAAGAGGAAAAATTGGAAGATATGCCATGCAGGTGTGGGTATTGAGTAGAGGTGGTTTCAGATTGTAGGGGATGGATGAGGCAGCTTGGTTGGTGGTGCTACAATTCCAAAAGAAAAAAAAAAAACTAAACTTACCTCAATGTACGTCTCTCTCCTCCTCTCCTTCTCTCTTCTTCTCTCCTTTCAATCTTTAATTTCTTTTCTCCACTCCTTCTCTCTCTCCCTCCCCAAAACAGAAAATTGCCCTCTTCACGTCCCCTCACTTTTATAATATTCTTCTTTCCTTCTTCTTCACTCAATCTTTTCCTCACTCTCAATCTTTCCTTTTTCCTTTCTTTCCCAATTTTCTCAAAATAGAAAAAAAAAAGCTCTCTCTCTCTCTCTCTCACGTCAATCTCTCTCTCAATTTCTCTTCCTCTTCTTTCCTTCTTCTTCACTCAATCTCTCACTCTCAATCTTCCCTTTATTCTTTTTTTTTCTTTCCTTCTTCTTCACTCAATCTCTCTCTCACTCTCAATCTTTCTCTTAATAGAAAAATTCCTCTCTCAATCTCTCAATCTCTCAATCTCTCTCTCAATTTCTCTTCCAATTTTCCCAAAGAAGAAAAAAACTCTCTCTCTCTCTCTCTCTCTCTCTCTCTCACGTCAATCTCCTTTCCTTTTCTTCCTCTTCTTTCCTTCTTCTTCACTCAATCTCTCTCACTTTCAATCTTTCTATCAAATAGAGAAAATCCCTCTCTCTATGTCTCACGTCTTTCTCACTCTCAATCTCTCCTTTCTTTATTTCCCTTTTTTATTATTTTTCTTTATTTTATACTTATATCTTATATATTTAATAAATATCATATATTATACTAATATACATAGACATAATATCATATAATACAATATATATAATATATCATATAATACAATATATATAGTACAATATATATGACGCACATATACATACTTGGACCGAATTGATTTGGTTTGGACCGGTCCGAGTTGGACTAAATCGGGTTGATCCGGGTTGGGCCAAGACTAAACCGGATTGAGCTTAGTTGATTGGATTGACTGGAATTCATTGGGTTCTCTCTCTATCATTTCATGAGCTATTTTCACTGTTATTTCGCACAAAATTTTTCGTTAGCCTCTATTCCAAGTTTTCTATGTTCACTTTGTAGAACACTAAAAATGAGGAATATTGGATGTTGAATCAACTCATTTGGAAATAAAGTGGCCAACCTATGAATTTTTGAAGTTTAAGCGGGCCAATAATCGATAATTTGGTGACCATTTTACATGGGATCCTTCGGAGACTTTTACCAAAATTTTCCACGTCCACTTTGTAGGACTAAAATGAAAAATAATGAAGCTTTAGAATCACCCGAATTTGGACATGGGACGGAAAAGATATGAATTTTGAAGATTAATTAATTTCCATATGAAATTTTCATGGGGCCCTCGGTGACTTCTATTGAAATTTTCCCGTCCACTTTAAAGAGGACTAAAAATAAGGAATAATGGTACTGGAACCATACGATTCCGATGTCGGATGATCGAAGATATGATGATTTGAAATTCAAACAATCCAACTTACGATAATTTGCATGAAAGCCCCTAGAATTATTTATGATAATTTCATAAACCTCCCTTATATGTATCATCCGACTAAAATGACCATATCTTCCTCATTTGATATCGAATTGGGCAATTCGGTATCATTTCGAAGATAATTCCAAGGCCTATGCAACCATGCAAAATTACAACCCGTGACCTTATTGTGGGGCCCACAAAAATTTTTCTCAAATTCACAGTCAAAAATCTAAACTTTCAATCACCTTTCTTCCTTTTGTTGTCCAAACACCAGCAGGACATTGTTTAGCTGGGATGGCAAAAATGGGGTGCTTACAACTGTATTTGCCCTCAAGTAGGTACAGCAAGTCCCCGTAAGCCAACCTCCAAGATAAAACAACCCCTCCGAAGGATACTCTCCCGAGGTGTGCACACACCGCCGGTGTATGCACCCGACAGATAAGATCAACCTCCTTTGGAAAGCAAACTTGATGGACTCCGATCAAAACAGAGTAAAGGAAGAGAGTTGTAGAAAGGGAAAAGAGAAGAATTTGATTGAGTTGGATGCTTAGGGTCGGGCTTTATTTATAGAGCTCAGATACCCATTGGTCGTGGCCATTGGATGGGATGTGATTGTTGACCTTCGTATTGTAATTGTTGGCAAATTAGGCTAACTAGGCCAAGTTTGATAAAAGAGAGTGTCTGCGGACCCTACAAGCGATATGGCAGTGAAACAGGCGATGCGGCTTTGTTACAGGTGATGTGAAACATAAAAAATAGAGGGAGTCTGCAGAGAGAAAGAAGAGAGAGAGGAGAGAGAAAACTATGGGACCCAGATGCGGGTGGGACCCACTGTGCCTAGGTGGCATGCCACCATGGCAACCAGCCTGGCCGAGGGCCACAGCACCATAGTGGTAGCCAGCCAGATGGCCAACCGCATGGCACCACAGGCAAGCAGCAGCAAGGCCCGCAAACCAA
Organism: Protea cynaroides; assembly: GCA_028583415.1. Classification (NCBI taxonomy): domain Eukaryota; kingdom Viridiplantae; phylum Streptophyta; class Magnoliopsida; order Proteales; family Proteaceae; genus Protea; species Protea cynaroides. The sequence continues at coordinate 103,392,201 of CM053271.1, forward strand.
GCCACAGGCGAGCAGTAGCAAGGCCTGCAGGCCAAGCCACAAGCATGCAGCCATGGCACACGCGTAGTTCTACGCTGCATTTGATTCAGATCTTGCGGTTGCGGATAAGGCCGATCGCACCTGACGCGATTGATGCAAATCCAGCGGCTTACGCTAAAGCCTACCTTTTCTTCTCAGATCCAACGGCGGAAGTCAATGATCCTCTGCGCAGCCAATCAGAACGCGACAGCTAAGTGGCACGGCGCAGCTACGGTGCGGCACGGGTGCGTGTTTATATAAGGAAAGATTCTCTTTCCTTATCTGTGATTCGTCGAATATCAAATTGCCATATCTTCTTCATCCAAGCTCCAAATCTGACCGTTCAAATTACAGCTTCTATATTTTTGGATTTTCTACCTATTGGGCACCGTTGGGAGTCGTGAATGTGTGGAAAAATATTGAAAAGTTTGCTTTGGAGCTACAGAGAGTGATTTTGCCAGTTTGTGTGTCCAGTGAGATGATTTATCACCATCTACCTCTTCTCTGTGCATCAATGGATTGTTGAATCCCTAAGAGAGGTTGGTAGGTTGTTTATTGTTCATTCATGGTGATTGTGGAGGAGATGGGAAGCCTATGATCAAGACGAGCTCTATGGTTCAAGCTTTACTATCATTGAAGGCTGTTCAGAGTTTCTCAAAGCAGTGTGGAGCATCAAAAATTATTATTTTGGCAATTCAAGAATATTGGTTGTGAGATTTTCTCATTCCCTATCTCTTAAAATAATTTTTATGCATTATATGCTAGTATAAGTGAAAGAAAAATAGTAGAATACCTATCTAGCTTGTGGGTTTCATTGTAGGGCAATTCTTATAAGCCCCAAAATATTTTTTTTTGTGGTGTGTTCAGTGGGTGCTGGATACTAGCTTTATGCCTGAATTTTGGCATTGTTACGCCCTCTCAGTTTTATACTGGGAAAATCTAGGGTTAGTATCCTTGTCTGTAAGAGACTAAAAGTTCAGTATTGAGTAAGTATGGAGCCCGTGGGGCATTACTCCGTGGATTAGCCATCACATACTGTGGTGGTGAACCACGTAATATCATTGTGTTCTGTGTGTTTGCTTTCTGGTATATTTTAGAGTGTGTGGGATGGTTTGTAGCATGGGTGTACAAATCTGGTAGACCTGGCCACTGAGTGGTAGCGAAGTGGATTTGTATACGATTGTGTGTATTGACAAATCAAATATCCAATAGCTCTGGGCAGCATTGATTTTATCAAGAAAAAGTTTCAGACACTGATTCACCCCCCCTCTCAGTGTCATATCAAGTTCATCAATTGGTATCAGAGCACCAGGCTCAGTGACAGCTTAATCAGTAATTGAGAATATCAGAATAAAGATATGACACCAGGAGAAGATTTAAACAAGCCCCCATTGTTTAATGGGATGGATTTTGTTTTTTGAAAAAGGAGAATGGAGGTCTATGTAGGATCTCTTGGTTATGATGTTTGAGCTTCTATAGAAAATGGCTACATATCACATGACACAGATGCTCCCACTATAGTAGACAAGAAGAATTTTGAGAATAATAGAAAGACTCTCAATGCCATTCAAGGGGGACTGACAAATAGTGAACTTGCTAAAATCATGGACTGCAAGACAGCAAAGGAAGTATGGGATAGACTGATCAACATATATGAAGGAGATAAGAAGATCAAGACTGTCAAGCTGCAAACATTCAGAGGTCAGTTTGAGAATCTGTAGATGAATGAGGATGAGACCATTGATCAATACATGAACAGGGTTAATGAAGTGGTTAATTCTATTAGAGGACTTGGTGAAGACTTAAAAGGTCATATTGTTTGTCAGAAAATTTTGAGGTCTCTCACTCCAAAATTTAAGTCAAAAGTATCAGATCTTGAAGGGACCAAGGACTTGGAACAGATTACTATTGATGAGATCCATGGAGCTTTAACAGCTTTTGAGATGAGGATTTATCCAGGAACCACTAGTGACAAGCAGTTAGCTTTCAAGGCTATGAAGAAGCTGAAGATTTCTGAAAAACAAAATGAGGAAAAAGTGAAGATGAAGCCACAACTCATTTCACTAGGAAATTGAAAAAGGGTACAGAAAAGTATAAAAACAAACTTCCATTCAAATGCTTCAATTGTGGTAAAGTTGGACATTTCGCTGCAAAGTGCCCAATGAAGAGTAAGTTTGACAGTGATGATGAAGATGATAGAAAAAGTAAGTTTAAAGGAAAGAAAAACTACAACTTCAAGAAAAACAGGTCCAACACAAAGAGTTTTATCTCTAAGAGAAGCATTGAAACCTTAGATGATGACTCTGATGAAATCTTAAAAGATGAGCCTAGTGAGGCTTTGTTCATGGTTTACATTGAAGATGAAAAGAAGAACACAGATAAAGAAAATTCTCCTCAAAAAGCAATGAAGAAGGCATTGTGGAATCTATCTCTAGTAGTGAAGAAGAAAAAGGGAATGAAATTTCAAGCTCTGGTGATGATGAAGAAGGTGAGGTGAATTTTGAGGAAGAGTTTGCTGCAGCTATGAAGGAACTCAAGAAAGAAAGGAAATATAATAAGCTTACCTCACAAGAAGTTAAAAAGTAGAAAAAGGTATTCAAGATTTAAAAATTCAAGTTATAGAGTCCAAGAAAATTATTGAAGATCTCAAGACTCAGTTTGGACAGGTATCTATAGACCACTCCAAACTAATGACTGTGAATACAGGTTTGAAAGCTCAACTTGAAATACAAGCCCCTGTGATGAGTAAATTTGAAGAGCTTGAGAAGGAATTTATTTTATTAAAAGCAAAGGTGAATGAATATGAAAAAGAAGAGTTTGAAAGACAATAAAAATTGAACAAACCTGATGAGCCAAGCAACACAATAATACACCCTAGTAGCAGCAAGCTAGATGGGATTATAAATTCTCAAAGACCTTTCAATGTAAAATTTGGTCTTGGTTTTGATAAGGGAGAGACTTCTAATAATGCAAACTTAAATAGAAAAGGTCCCATCTCTTTCGTAAAAGAGAGTGGAAAGGGCAAGGCTGCTATGGTTTATGATCAAGAAGAAAATCATGCTCCTACTCCACTGACAAGTAATGTAAGGCAAGGTATGAGAGTGGAGAAGAGAAACATCTATGGAAGAAATTATCCCAGTGCATCACAGAAAGAGATGAGGTACATGGCTCCTTCTAGGCCAAGATCTTATTTTTAGGGTTATTGTTATAAATGCAATACTTATGGTCACAAAATAGCTACATGCAAATTCAATTTGAGAGAAGTTAGATTTGAAAGTAGAAATCAGTTTGCTCCCCTTGAGTGTTATAACTGTAACAATTTTGGGCATATAGCAAGGAACTGCAAAACAATCTTTCCCCCTATGCCACCATCACAGAGACAGTATGACAGAATTAGAAGCAAGATTCCAAGACAGAAGCAAGATGAAATATCAAAATCAAATAAGAGAGTTTGGGTTCAGAAAAATAGCTCTTTGGTTGTATAGACAGCTTTCAAGGCACAAAATAGTTCTACACCATGGAATCTTGATAGTGGATGTTCGAGTCACATGACAAGAGAAAGTAAGTGGCTTCAGAAGCTTCAACACTATGAAGGAGGTTCAGTTAAGTTTGGTAATGATATTGGTGCAAAGATTGTTGGGAAAGGAAGCATTAGCCTCAACAATGGGAAGGTAAAATCTCACGAGGTTCTCTATGTTTCAGGTTTGAAACATAATCTATTGAGTGTTAGTCAGCTTTGTGATAGGGGCCACAGATTAATTTTCAGTGATCAAGGATGTAAGATTCGAAGAATTGACAGTGGTAAATTGATGGCAACTGGAAAGAGAACGTCAGAAAATCTTTATACATTGTCTTAAGATTTTCAAGAAAATTGCATGTTGAGCCAAGAAGAAGAAACATGGCTATGGCACAAAAGACTGGGGCATATTGGATTTGAAAATTTAATAAAGATTTTCAATAAAAATACTGTGAGAGATATCCCTTCTTTGAAGAAGCCCACCAATGGCATATGTGGATCTTGTCAGAAAGGGAAGCAGACAAGAGTATCATTTAAACCAAAAGATTACCATACTACTCAACCACTTGAGATTGTCCATACAGATCTATGTGGGCCAGTGAGAACACAGAGCATCTCAGGAGAGAGGTATTTTATTTTATTCATAGATGACTACTCCAGGATGACTTGGGTGATGTTCTTGAAAAATAAGTCAGAGGCTCTTGCAAAGTTTAAAATCTTCAAAGCTCAAGTTGAAAATGAGACAGGAAAGAAAATTAAGTGTATGAGGTCTGACAGGGGAGGAGAATACACCTGGATTAATTTTGTAGATTTTTGTTCTGAGAATGGCATCAAGAGACAGACTTCAGCTCCTAGAACACCACAACAGAATGGTATTGCAGAAAGAAAGAATAGAACTGTTCAAGAGATGGCCAGGACTATGTTGACAGAAAATGACATGGGGAACAAATTCTGGAGAGAAGCAGTGCATACAACAGTATATGTTCAGAACAGGTGTATGTTGAGACAACATGAAGACAAAACTCCCTATGAATTATGGTTTGGTAAAAAGGCCACAGCAAAGCACTTCAAGGTGTTTGGTAGTAAATGTTATATCAAAAACACCAATCATGATTTAGGGAAGTTTGATGATCGGGCAGATGAAGGAATTTTTCTTGGCTACTCCACCTTGAGCAAAGCATATAAATATTACAACAAGAAGCTTGGTAAAATTGTTGAGAGTGCAGATGTGAGAGTTGATGAACACAAAAATTTAACTACAGAGTCAAACAGTGATCCTCCTATTTTTGAAGATTTGGATAGTGAGAAAAATGACAGTGAAATAGAAAAAGAGCAAAATGTGACAAATGTGCCAGAACAGAGAGCAGTGGTTGATACAGAAGGAAGAGAAAAGCAGTCAGATTCAAAGGCAGATAGGCAGAACAAAAGTGGCTCAAGCAGAGTAAAAAAGAATCATCCTGACCAATTAATTCTTGGTGATTCATCAGCTGGTAAGCAAACAAGGAAGGTGAGACAACCAAAACAAATGTTTCCTTTATTATCTCACATTGAACCAAAATCAGTTGCAGAGGCATGTGAAGATGCTAGTTGGCTCAAGGCAATGAATGAAGAGTTGGATCAAATAGAGAAAAATAAAAGTTCAGAATTGGTGCCAAGGCCTACAGATAAAAATGTCATTGGCACTAAATGGGTCTACAGGAGCAAACTCAATGAAGATGGCAAAATTGTAAGGAACAAGGCCAGATTGGTTTGTAAAGGATATGCTCAGGTTGAGGGCATTGATTTTGAAGAAACATTTTCTCCTGTGGCTAGGTTGGAAGCCATCAGGATGTTTCTTGCTTTTGTAGTGCACAAGAACTTCAAAGTTTATCAGATGGATGTAAAATTAGCTTTCTTAAATGGTGACTTGGAAGAGGAGGTATACATTGAGCAACCAGATGGATTTCAACTGAGTGAGGACCCTACACTTGTTTGTAAACTGAAGAAAGCATTGTATGGATTGAAGCAAGCACTAAGAGCATGGTATTCAAGACTGGATACTTATCTCTGTAAGTTGGGTTTCAAGAAGGGTTTGGTTGATAGCAATTTATATGTTAAATCTATTGATAGCAGTCAGACAGTTGTGGTTGTATATGTAGATGATATCATCTTTGCAGGCCAAAAGAATGAATTATGTCAGGACTTTGCTCAGAGAATGCAAGATGAGTTTGAGATGTCAATGATTGGGGAACTATCTTATTTTTTAGGTCTGCAGATCAGTCAGTTAAAGAATGGATTCTTTTTATCTCAGACTAAATATGTGAAAGAAATATTGAAAAAATTCACAATGGAAGACTGTATACCAATGAGTACTCCAATGATGACAAGCTATAAGCTAAGCAAACAGGATGACTCTCCACAGTTGACCACACTATGTATAGGTCAATGATTGGAAGTCTGCTTTACTTAACTGCTACAAGGCCAGATATTCTACAGTCTGTTTGCATGGTAGCTAGATATCAAGCTAGCCCAAAAGAGACACACGTTGTAGCTGTGAAGAGAATTTTCAGATATCTAAAGGGGACTATGGACTATGGTCTTTGGTATGCAAAAAGCAAGGATCTGGAATTATCTTCTTACTCAGATGTAGATTGGGCAGGATGTGTTGATGATAGGAAGAGCACTAGTGGAGGTGCTTTTTTATCTTGGGAGAAATTTGGTGGCTTGGCACAGTAAAAAGCAGGAGTCAGTATCATTATCTACGACAGAGTCAGAATACATTGCAGCTACCTCATGTTGTACACAGGTATTATAAATGAAGTAGATGTTGAATGATCTAGGCATTGAATCAGAGAACCCTATTTCTATGTTTTGTGATAACACTAGTGCCATAAATATATCTAAAAATCCAGTTATGCACTCCAGGACGAAGCACATAGCCATTCGATATCACTTCTTGAGAGAGAAGGTTCTAGAAGGAGAAGTTCAGTTAGAGTTTATTCCCATAGCAGAGTAGATTGCAGATATCTTCACAAAGCCACTTCCCAGAGAACAGTTTGACTACTTGAGACAAATGTTGGGAGTGGTTATCCTCTCCAAGCATTGAGGAGCTTGGAGTGAGGGGGAGTAGTGTATGGTTATTCTATTTTTTTTTTGCTCCCTATGTAGGACTCAGGGGGAGTCCATTGGTATTTTTCTGTGTTACTATGGTGTTGAGTTTGTGTTTTGGAGCGTCCATAGGATTGGGAAGATGCGGTGGGCACTCCTATGTGGCAAATCCCTTTGTCCTTGTTGTCAAAGGGGGAGAAATGTCTCATGGTGGATTGAGTAGTTGCCAACAATTCCAAAGGGGGAGATTGTTGGCCTTCGTATTGTAATTGTTGGCAAATTGGGCTAACTGGGCCAAGTTTGATGAGAGAGAGTGTCTGCGGACCCTACAGGCGATATGGAAGTGAAACAGGCGATGCGGCTTTGTTACAGGTGATGTGAAGCATGAAAAATGGAGGGAGTCTATAGAGAGAGAAGCCTGTAGAGAGAGAGGAGAGAGAAAACTATGGGACCCAGATGCGGGTGGGACCCACTATGCCTAGGTGGCATGCCACCATGGCAACCAGCCTGGACGAGGGCCACTGCACCATAGTGGCAGCCAGCCAGATGGCCAGCCGCATGGCACCACAGGCAAGCAGCAACAAGGCCCGCAGGCCAAGCCACAGGCGAGCAGTAGCAAGGCCCGCAGGCCAAGCCACAAGCATGCAGCCATGGCACACGCACACAGCTGCTGTGCGCAAGCCATGCCGCAAGGCAGCACAGCCGCGCGCACAGGGCCATGGTGCATGCGCCGAAACCGTTCGACATAATGCCTAGAGAGAGGCAAAGGTTCTAGAGTGATTTCTTCTCTCGTACAGGGTGATTTTTGAAGAAAAATGGTTACAGAGGCCATTTTTAAAGTTCCCACGGGAAATTTGGTCTTTCTCTTAAGGAAAATATCTCAAATCGGTGGTCCAGACGAAGCTATGAAGGCTTGATGCCTATTAGATGGTCCAGATGGAGGCGGTATCAGGTGTGGCCGAGGCGTAGCGTCGAGATTCTTTCGCGTCTGATTTTATTGGCTAGCCACAAGTTAATATCGTGTTTCTTGTTACATGAAACAGGTTCTATGATCCCGTGTGGCGCACGCGCAGTTCTACGCTGCGTTTGATTCAGATCTTGCGGTTGCGGATAAGGCCGATCGCACCTGATGCGATTGATGCAAATCCAGCGGCTTATGCTAAATCTCGCCTTTTCTTCTCAGATCCAATGGCGAAAGCCAATGATCCTCTGCGCAGCCAATCAGAACGCGATAGCTAAGTGGCGCGGCGCGGCTACGGTGCGGCACGGGTGCGTGTTTATATAAGGAAAGATTCTCTTTTCTTATCTGTGATTCGCCGAACTTCAAATTGCCATATCTTCTTCATCCGAGCTCCAAATCGGACTGTTCAAATTGCAGCTTTTATATTTTTGGATTCTCTACCTATTGGGCACCATTGGGAGTCATGAATGTGTGGAAAAATATTGAAAAGTTTGCTTTGAAGCTATAGAGAGTGATTTTACCAGTTTGTGTGTCCAGTGAGATGATTTATCACCATCTACCTCTTCTCTGTGCATCAATGGATTCCTGAATCCCTGAGAGAGGTTGATAGGCTGTTTATTGTTCATTCATGGTGATTGTGGAGGATATGAGAAGCCTATAATCAAGACGAGCTCTATGGTTCAAGCTTTACTATCATTGAAGGCTGTTCAGAGTTTCTCAAAGCAGTGTGGAGCGTCAAAAATTATTGCTGGCAATTCAAGAATATTGGTTGTGATATTTTCTCATTCCCTATCTCTTTAAATAATTTTTATGCACTGTCTGCTAGTATAGGTGAAAGAAAAATAGTAGAATACCTATCTAGCTTGTGGGTTTCATTGTAGGGCAATTCTTATAAGCCCCAAAATATTTTTTTGTGGTGTGTTCAGTGGGTGCTGGACACTCTGGCTTTATGCCTAAATTTTGGCGTTGTTACGCCCTCTCAGTTTTATGCTGGGAAAATCTAGGGTTAGTATCCTTATCTGTAAGAGACTAAAAGTTGAGTATTGAGTAAGTACGGAGCCCGTGGGGCATTACTCCGTGGATTAGCCATCACATACTGTGGTGGTGAACCACGTAATATCTTTGTGTTCTGTGTGTTTGCTTTTTGGTATATTTTGGAGTGTGTGGGATGGTTTGCAGGATGGGTGTACAAATCTGGTAGACCTGGCCACTGAGTGGTAGCGAGGTGGATCTGTATACTATTGTGTGTATTGACAAATCAAATATCCAACAGCTCTGGGCAGCATTGATTTTATCAAGAAAAAGTTTCCGACACTGATTCACCCCCCCTCTCAGTGTCATATCAAGTTCATCAGTGACCCTCCAAATGGACTATCCAGATTGATCCAAATCTTAGATATTGAGATCGATGGTCTAGATGGCACTCTTTTATGTGTAGAGGTACATTTCTAAATATAAACCCTTTCCAAAAGGGTATCCGGGTAGGGGTGCGTCAAAATTTGACAAAAACCCATACCCATACCCACAGCCCACAGCCCAAAGCTCACAGCCCGTGGCCCAACACCCACACCCTCCACCACACCGGCGTCACGGTCACAGGTCACAGGACGCAGGTTGAGGTCCAGTTCGGTCGGGCGCATACCCATGTGTGTGTATTTGTCAACCGAGCTTTGCTTCCTTTTTGGGGCTCAATAGGTAGAGGACACTTCTTACAAATAAATATCTCTTCTCCACAATCCCTAAGCAATGTGGGACTAAAAGGTCCTACATTGGAAAGACCAACTCAAAACCAAAAAATAAAATTCCCACCCAAAACGAAAACCAAATTTTAAAGCTAAAACAAAAGGGAAAGTTTCGGTATTTAAATATTTTGAAACTTTCATTTTTGAAAAACCTTTTTGACTTTTGACTTTTTCCAACAAAGCTGTTTTCTGGTTTGCTTCATAATAAGAGGTCACCTTTAATGGATTTGGAAATAAGACAAAAAATTATAGATGGCCCTATCTCCAAAGAAGCCAACAAATCTAACCATGGTTCAAAATTGATAGGAGAACATTTGCAACTCCTTAGATAGGTTATATTCTAAATGATTTACATAATGGTGAAAAGCATAGCTACAATTACAGCCAAAGCTTTCCTAACATCTTGCCTGAAATTTCATCCAAATGAATTTGTCAATTAGTTCTGCAAATGAATATATGAGGTACTACCATACTTCATAACAACCTCTGCTCATAGAATAAGCCACTCAAAGCTCCCCATGTATCATCTCATGGCACAATAACCTTCTGCATAATAGAATTACTCAGGTTGATGATGATCTTCCATATCCCTATATAAGGCCTTTTTGATATAACCAAATTCCTGGAAAGTTATAAAACCCTAAGATCAAGTGTGCAGCCAAAAGACTTTATGGGTTGTGGAAGATTTTGATAAAAGCTTCTAGTTAAATTGTGGAAATCAATCTCCTACGCACAAATATGTCTTTACAATTGTGGTTTTCATTACATCTCCATTGTATTCTAGATCCCTGTATGGGTTATTAGGGTTTGAGATGAAACCATATGAATGTGAAAAGTCTAATAGTTGGTATTAGAACCTACCATACAGACTTAGGATCAATGGGAATTGATTGTGATCAGACCACTATTGATTGATTGAATTGAAAGAAAAAAATTTCTTAGACCTTGTATCGAATCTTTCAGAGATTTCTAACTGATGAAAATTTTTCGTTCAATGAAAAAGAAAGAAATATATACCGTTGGGAAGAGGACGAAGAGGCTGTGATGGCAGTATAAAAATCGCAGCCCCCGTCAGACACGCCAGTGATAGTAGCAATTGAGATCCACTCACGAGAGAGAGGAAAAAAAAAACATCGGTACATGTTGACCCAGGTCATTGCCGGATCAACCTAGTAATCCTAAAGGGTTAACACGAGCGAATTTATGGCTCGTCCTAGTTGACTCGTGAATAGAATCAGCAGGCCGCATGTACGGGTCAATACGTGTGACTCCCTAGCCTAGTCAAAAGACCCATAACTTGTTGACTAAACTCGAACCATTAGCCCAAACCCTTAACTAGGATATCTAACTTGGCCACCAGAGAAAGTTGATCCAGGAACCCAATACCATGGACCTAGTTGAACCAGAGTCAAAACCAATAAACCGGTTTGCTGGTTAAACCATGACCTTAAACCAAGACCATTTGGTTTGGTCGTTTGAACTAAAGTAGGCTAGAATTAATCAGTTTGGAACCAATTGAACCAATTCAAACTAGGGTGACCCAAATCGTTTCAAACCGAACTGATTCCAGAATGTAAGTTCTTGCGCCACCTTTTGGTTACGAGTGAGAGCGCGATGGAGCTCAGATTGAGCTCCTATTTTTTTTGCGTTGGACTCGTTTCATCAAGACCTTCATTTTGGTATGTAATTTGATGAATTTTGGGATGAAGGACACGGTGTTTTTGGATGAAAGTACTCTTTAAGATCCTATTTGTAGATTTCTACAAGATATTTGATAATTTATCATGTGTCTTGATGAACTATTGTGCATGTTTTCTATGAATGTAACTTTATATTTGAAATATATATGCGGTATTCATGATTTTTAAAATCCACTCCCGTTGTAAAGAGAATTTGGTGATATCATGGTGGAATTAGGTGGAACCCACCAAAATGGTATACCAAGTTTCATTATGATGTCTTCAAATTTAAGGTTTTGTATGTATAAATGCTTTAGAGTAAGGAAATATTCATCCAAAGGTGGTATTGCCAAATATCATTTTATGAGGGTTTATAAGTATCATGTTGGGATCAGGGGGAATCCACCAAAGTGGCAAATTTGGTCTCATCAAAATGCTTTCAAATTCAAGGAGAAAACATTTCTGAATACATCAAAGATACACAATGTCACCCAAAGGTGCCATTGTCAAGAATGTTTTTCAAAGCAGTTAGACCGAAATTGTCCACCCAAAGGTGGCACTGCCAAATTTTTAATGGTATATTCTTACACGAGTTAAAAGGTTTTGATTTTAGGGGTCTCATTAACCCAAAAGTGGTGGGATTTTTTAGGGTCATTATTCCTTCACGGTCACTACACAGACACTGAAAGAACCACTGCATATTTGTCCCAAATGATGAGTATGTAGTGGTCAAGCGAATTATAGAATATGTCAAAGGGACCCTACAATATGGTCATCGTATCGTGCAGTAAAGCTCTCTTGATCTATTTGCCTTTTCTGATGCCGAATAGGGTGGGTGTCCTTTCACCCGCTGCTCGACTATTGGATTTTGTACCTTCTTAGGCTTTAATTGCATTTCTCGGAATGCAAAGAAACAGGCCACAATAGCCCGCTTTATATTGAGGCCAAATACCAAGCCATGACTATGACTACAACTAAGTTTACTTGGCTATCATTCTTGTTATGTGATATTGATACTCCTTAGCCAAGACCAACTACTTTATATTGTGATAACATCACCGCCTTACATATGACAGTTAATCCGATTCTACATGCTCGTACCAAAAACATGATGAACTTGATATGACACTGAGAGGGGGGGTGAATCAGTGCCTGAAAATTCTCCCTAATTATTTAACTGCTGCCCAGAGCTGATGGAGACCTAATTTTTCATATACACATAAGCACATGCAAATCTACCTTGCTACCAATCAGTGGTCAGGTCTACCAGATTTGCACACCCACCCTGCAAGCCATTCCACACACCCTAAAATATACCAGAAAGATAAAACAAGGACAGAGATATATTACGTGGTTCACCAACACAGTATGTGACGGCTAGTCCACGGAGTAATGCCCAACGGGCTCCGTATTTACTCAACACTCAACTTTTAGTCTCTAACAAGACAAGAATACTAACCCTAGGTTTTTCTAGCATAAAACTGAGAGGGCGCACCAATGCCAAGATTCAAATTTAACCGCCACCATACAATATATTGAAAGCAACAAATAGATAGGGAATTGAAAAACCTCACAACTGCTTTCGAATGACCAACAATATCTTTGAAGCTTCACACTGCTCTCAGGTACTCTCTAATAGCCTTCAATGATGATAGAGATCGATTCACAGAGCACACCTCGCTCACAGGCTTTCAATCTCTTCCATACAATCCATAATCGTTATGAATATAAAAATAAACGTTCTACTGACCTCTCATAGGGATTTAACACTCCATTAATGCACAGAGAAGAGATAGTTAGTGATTAATCACTCCCACATGGCACAAAACCCTAGAAAACCTTCTATTTGCCTTCAAAACCCTCTTTTTAATTTTTCTTTTCTTTTTTTCAACTCCCAACGACGCCCAATTGGTAGAGAATCAAAAAATATGAAAACTGTAACTTGAACGGACCGATTTGAAGTTCGGATGAAGAAGTTATGTCGGTTTGAAGTTTGGCCAATCAGAAAATTCAAAATAGAATCTTTCGGAGCCATACCGTGCACCTGCGCTACACGGAATCGCCGCCCGCTCCTGCACATTATCTACCAGCCGTTGGATAGTCTTAAAAAGGTGGGACTGAAGCTGCGCCATCAGATCTGGATATATCGCATCAACGAAAAGCGAACTCGACGATATCCGTTAGATTCGGATCAGAGACGTCATAGTACCGCGCATGCGTTACACAGAATCAAGAGCTGTCTTCATGAATCGCAGTTCATTGTATCAACCTGCTTTCGTCCAACCAGAATGCGCGCGATGGTATCAAGACGCAATCGCCGCGTAATACTGGAGCCCGCCTTATCAGAGGCCATCCAATCTGGATCATGACGACGTGGCTCAAATCCAGCTGTCCAATCGGTTTCTTTTCTCATTTATGATAATTACAACATTAATCTTCAACTTATGATAATTGCAAATAGGCCCCTGAACTTCTTCAATATATTATTATTTTCCCTGTATCATATATGCTCACCGAGAGCTCTTATTTTTGCCATTTTTCGACCGTATCGACGAGAATTGCGATATCTCCCTCATCCGAAGTCGGAATTGAGCGATTCAAGTTGCGTTGGAAAGCTAACTCGACGCTCTACATCTTTCCAATGCTAGGTCTCCATGAACCTGCTGCGGGACCCATAAAAAAAGGTCCAAAGTTAAAAGTTTATAAAATTTAGGAATTTAGACTTGAAACTTTGCGTGCATGCATGCCAAGTGCCGTGAGCTGCCGTGTTAACATGTCACCTTGCCACCACGCCCATGGGTCCCACCCACAGTCTCTCTCCTCTTTCTCTTTCTAGTTTCTCTCTCCTCATTCTCTCTCTATATTTTCTTTCTTCATGTAATGCTTCAAGATGCCGTAACACTGTCTCATCATTAGAAACTCGGTCACATCATCGAAAACTGTGTCACATCACCAGTGGGATCCACAGACACTCTCTCTCATCAAAATTAGTGTAAAATCTCATTCAACTCATTGCAAGTCATTTGAAACACATGTGGAATACTATAGAACACACGTATAAGGTTGCTCCATCTTTGCCACTGCACTGACATTCTCTCTCCTTATTCCTCTAACTGAATGCTCACAAACACTGTCACATCAACCAAATTGCCAACAATGACAAAATAAAGTCTAACAGAACATACAGATTGATTTTCATTATATTCGAAAAAAAGTGGCTCTTGGTTTTCTGGTCACACAGTTTTTGTCTTCACAACATCAACTTGTGCATATTTTTCACAAAACCACTAGCAAGATGTGAGTTCTTAAATATTTGTATTAAACTCGGCCTTGAATTAATCCTAGCTAGAATTTACGGGGATATAACTAGTAAAAAAATCCTCTCCCGCTAGCCAACCATCTGATGGGCTGGAATATATCGGCACACATACCTATGTATTCCAGCCCGTCATATATTTGACTGGCGGGCTAGCGCGCGAGAGAGGATTTCAATCCATATAACTACAGGCCCATCAAACCCCGGATTCAAATCGTCTCCTCCCTCTACTTCAGGGAGGAGAGATCGCGGCCTAGATGGATGGCTGCCACCTGGCTCTCTGGTGAATCCTAGCCATCCATCCGAGCGGACACCCCAGCCGGTAAGCTGAGCCAACAGGGGTGTCAGCTCGGATGGATGGCTCGGATTCACCTGAGAATCAGGTGGTGGCCATCCATCCAGGCCGCCATCTCTCCTCTTTGAAATACAGGGAAGAGACGATTTGGATCCTCAAACCCCCATAGATCAGGCCCCTCGTTCAGCCCACCGTTTGTAAACATAAGTGAAGACAATTGTTACTCAGTGAGTCGTAGATAGTTCTTCACATGTCATCCCTTCTTGTAACAATAAACACTATAAAAGTATTCTATAAAAAAAAAATCACTATAAACGTACATATTGAAATATATATGCTGCTATGTAGTAGTGCTGATGTGACCAGAATGTATTTCGACACATGATCGATGTACATTAGATGATCAGAATCAGCACTGATGTGTGGCAGTGCTCCAGACGATTTTTTCTTGTATTATATGGGTGGTTCATGATGGATTCAGCTCGTCTCAATTTAGAGTTTCAACTTGATATCGGTCAACACCAGCGAGTGCCTAAGATTCCCCCAAGCATATCTCGTCGAATCCCTTGATCTAGTTGATTGCTGCCTCCTATCTTCCACCTGTCACATCGTATCATTCTCATCCATCAGATCCAGAACCTAATGTTCAAATCCATCCATTCCTGAATCATCTTTTCCTCCTCTTCTATCTCGAGGAACCTTATTCTTAGGGCGGTGGACGACTCCATGCTTCAGTTCTGGTTATGCGAGAATTTGAGAGAACACGACGGGGGTATCCATGTTCATGTCATAAGGGGCTCAGTTTCACTATTGGGTTGGCCATGAAAAGTGGAGCTCTCTCTGCCCATGGAGACACTGCCGCCGCCGTTGCCTCGCCGTCCCCACTGATGGCAAAGACCCTTAAGACTCCTCGTTTCCATCTGTGAATTATTTCAAAATAATCTATCTTTTTTGATAATGCGTTTTCGATTACATTCACCCTCACTAATTTTGTTATTGTATTGTAGTGTTCCCGGATTAAATCAGCTATTTTGGAGCATAAAAAAACATTTAAGTATGTCCCTGCTCTAGTTTTTAGTTGACCCTGACCTTTTGTGTGGATTTATTCCTTGACGTAATTCCAATTGTAGGTCATCGTATCAAACTTATTCATGATAAAAAGCTGATGCATAGCCAAGTGCTTAAGTTGGTTCGATGCATATTAAAGCAAATGGAGGAGATGAAAAGCTCAGAGATAATTCAACATTTTGAGAATAACACCATACTAAATGAAGCCGTAAAAAATGGAATCGTTGAGATAGTAGTTGAGAGCCTCAAGTGTTTTCCTAATTTGATTGGTGATGGAAAGACCATTTTTCACATTGCTGTTGAGTTCCGCAGAGAAAAAGTCTTTAACCTCATCTATAAGCTGAGTTTATATGATAATATATTATTTCTTTCTGATGGTAATCGAAACACAATTTTGCATTTTGCTGGAAAATTGGCACCGTATGATCGATTGAATTCAGTTTCGGGTGCCGCTTTACAGATGCAGCGGGAGCTACAGTGGTTAGAGGTAAGATTGTTTCTTCTACTGACCTTTTATTTAAGAATTTGATTAATTGTCACCCTTAGCCTTTCCAAATTTTATTATGAGCTCGATATATATATATATATATATATATATATATATATATATATATATATATATATATATATATATATATATTTTTTTTTTTATAGCAACTCTCCAATCTGTTAGACTGACTTGATGCTTTTCAAACTTGCTGCTATTGATTGGTTCTCCTTCTTTGGAGGAGTAGAGCACCCATTGACCTCAAGGTTTGGGATTCATGTTATGGTACAAGAATCAATTTGCTCATCAATGTATCTAAACAAAGAAATATGTTAAAAAAGGTGCCAACCTGAATGAGGCATGATTTCAACGTTCATTCCTATTGGTATTTACTTAAAGTGGATCTTGATTGGTCTATTAGGAATATTCCCATATTGCTAAGGAGATTGAAATCTTGGGATCTTATATATATGAAGAGTCCCTCCATTTACTTGTTCAAACTTTTGAATTGAAAATTTGACATGGTATCAAAGCTCCAGGTTTCCTCTCATAATAACCCTTAAAAGAAGGCAAATGCACAAAAAGGGACTATGGTCACCCAAAGAGGGATGGTCACCCAAGTATAGGGAGACAGTCACGGATATGTCACCTGAAAAGATGGACGTCACCCAAAAATAGGGACAATATGTCACCTGAAAAGAATGAACAGTTACCTAAAAAAAGGGACTAATCACCTGAAAAGATGGATCAAGTCACTTAAAAAGTATCATGTATTGCTACATACACCCCATCTAATAGTGGAACTACATATGAAGGGGAGTATTGGAAATAGTCCCACATTGCTAATGAAATTGAAATCTTGGGGTCTTATATATGAAGAGTACCTTCATTTAATAGTTTGAACTTTTGAACTGAAAACTTGACATGATCCTCCATTTATTTCCCAAGTCTTCATTGTCTCTAAATAAAAAATTTTACGCAGGAGCTGGAAAATTTGCTAGAGCCTATGTGGAAGGAACGCACCAACAAGGATGATAAAACAGCTCGTGCTTTATTTACTGAAGAGCACAAAGGCTTAGTTTCAGAAGCAGGAACATGGATGAAAGACACATCTACATCATGCATGGTTGTAGCCACACTTATTGTTACTGTATTATTTGCTGCTGCATTCACCGTACCTGGTGGCAACAACAATGATAATGGCAAACCTGTTTTCCTGGGGATCAGCCTCTTCACAATTTTTCTGATAGCAGATATGATAGGACTCTTTTCATCTTCTACTTCGGTGTTAATGTTCCTTTCTATCCTCACTTCACGGTATGCTGAGGAAGATTTCCTTTACTCTCTGCCTAAGAAATTGATAATCGGGCTTGCCACCCTTTTCATCTCTATAGCTCCATTGATAGTATCCTTTACTTTGACTCTATTTATTATCCTTCAAAGCAAGCAATCGTTTTTAATCATTCCCATTGCTCTTATGGCTTGTCTCCCAATATACTCGTCTACAGTGTTACAGTTTCCCCTCTTGATTGAAATGGTTCGTTCCACTTATGGGAATGCTATTTTCAACCTACAGGAAGCATCAAATTTACTAACTTGAGATGAGTGGGAAGCTTTTCTTTGGTTACAGTTGAACAAAATTGGAAGAAAGGATCCACTGCTTATATTTGGTGGCTGTACCTGAACTAGGAAGGCTCAACCTATAAGAAGTAAAACATTGAATGCAGAGGAAACGGGAGAATCTCCAAACCAGCCATTGTTCCATCAGTCCATTTCCTTTGTGTTGGTCAGGTTTGTAAAAGTCCTAGTAAAGCTTCCTTGAGAGGCTCATAAGCTGTGAAACTTTTTATCTTATAACAATGCTATATACTAGCCCTCCTTTCTTTTGTCTTTTTTAAATTTGCAATTTGACATCTGGCAACTAGAAAAAAGAGGATCCACGAGCTTTCATGAGATTTTGGTTGTTTGTTTCTATATATATATATATATATATATATATTGGCTTTGGTCGTTTCCATGCAGATGATATTTTCCACGAATAATTTTCATGTAAATTTTTTAAACTTTTTTTAATGTTTTTTTTTTGCAATTTACATTAGAACAAAAGTGAAAACTCCTATTTTCCAGGAAACACAATTTAAGAAGGAATCAATATAAGATACAAGCAAACACTGCTACTTCCGTAGATAATTCCATTACAAGGTACTTGTGCTGAGACGTTAGAGATCTTTATTTAGCTAGTTTATGAAGGTGGAGAAACCTAATGGAAAATGGGGCTTGTTATTAAAAAAAGAGGAAAATCTTATTGGAAATAGTCTCATATTACTAATAATGAGATTGGAACCTCGGTTTTTATATATGGAAAGTCTCTTCATTTACTAGTTCAAAATCTTGAATTGAAAATCTCAACATGGTATCAGAGCTCTAGATTCCCTCTCACAGTAACTCAAAAATAAAGGTTATCATTACTAGAGGGCTCTTAATTAGTTGTCCAAAGAGGGACTAAAGTCACCCAAAAGGAGGAGTCAGCCACCTAGAAGTGTCATGTATTTGTAAAATCTTTTCTGATTTTATTATTATGGGCAACATTATCTTACTTATCTATTTTGACTAGTGGGAATCCAATCAAAGTTTGATTGATTATCCCTTACCAATTTTAAATCAAATCTATTCCATTATGGAAATGGAATAGATTTGAAATCCAAATCATTATAAATATGAAGCAGGGTCCATATAGTCTCTCTCTGTGTGAAAACAAAAAGACCCATACCTAAGGGAGAGGAGACTGTAGAAGATTTCTGTTGGGAATCAGGCAAAAGACAAGGGCGGAAAATAATCTTCTACTAAAAGGTATGTCCTATCTCTTTTATTGATTATGTAATTATTCAAATGTATTTTATATTCCATATGGGATTCATTGAAATGAATTTACAGTGGTATCAGAGCCATCCCACATGGATTTAAAATCATTGAGTATTGAAACATGAAGAAAATTCTTTTTAGTTCCCATTTGAATTTTTGGTGAAAAAGAAGAGATTTAAATAATCGGATAATTTTTTGACCGTCAAAATTACAAGAAAAATATATCAATGTGTAGATCTCCCTGAGACGGTAATGGCGATATAAAAATCGCCGTCACCGGCCACCGGACGTGCCGTCACGTTCCGGAGAAAGAAGCGAGTGAGATCCACTCGCTGGATTAAAAAAAAAAAGGGGGGGGGGGGCGACCGGGTTGACCTGAGACTGACCAGGCGTCAGAACCTCTACCTAGGTAACCCGGGTCTGTTAAACCTGATCCGAACTAAAAACCGACCCAGTTCATTCAAGTTGGGTCAACTGGACACGATTATGATCCGACCCAGATAAACATAGGATCAGTCAACCCGACCTGAATAAATGTGGTTTCTGGCTAACCTGACCGAATAAGGGGAGTTGGACCAACCCAACCGAATAAGGTGAAATCGGGTCGACCCAACCTGAAATATGACCCGAACCGGCTAAGGTGAAAATGGGTCAACTAGACCCGAACCGGGTAGACTGATTGACCAGTTCTGTTTTGGACCGGAGTTAGATAAATCGAACCAAACTCGGACCGATTTTATTGAACCAAACCAAAAATCGGTTCAGACCTTAGGCCCTATTTGGATCACAGGCAAGTGATCCTACGCGCCGACCTTAATCAGCGCGTGAGGGTGCGTTATGGGTCCGATTGACCTCAAATTTTTTCTGTTCAATTCCTTTTTTTATTATCTTCATTCTAGTATATCTATAGTGTCATTTGTGGAATCCCAAATCTATAGTAATTGGATAAAAGCTAGTTTTGGGAGTATTTTATAAGGTTTTTGTAATTTTAAATGATGAGATGATTACCATATGAGTAATGTGCATGTTTATATTGGTTTGTTGAGACATAATTTCATATTTTCAATTTTTGAATCATATTCTATATGACTACATATCAGAATTTACAGATATAATTGTGTAATAGAGTAAAACCCACCAAAGTGGCATACCTATTGCATGGTTATGTCTGCAAATTCAAGAATTTTATTTTATTTTATACAAAAGTAGTCAAGCCTGATGATGCACACCTAAAGGTGGCATTGTCCAATTATGTTAGTAACATGCACTCACTTATTAAGGATGATCGACTGAGGGTTTTTCATTCACCCAAAGGTGATGAAATTTTCTGAAGTCATCATTCCTTGGCGGTTTTGCCTAGATATCTAAGAGGACCAGTGCATGCTTATCCCAAAGGATAAATGTGTAGTGCGGTTGATTCTTAAGAAAAGAAATTACTTTTTAAGGATGTTCGGCTGAGGATTTTTCAATCACCCAAAGGTGATGAAATTTATCGAAGCCATTATTCCTTGGCGGTTCAGCCTGGATATCTAAGAGGATCGGTGCATGCTTATCCCACATGATAAGTGTGTAGTGCGGTTGACTCTTAGGAAGGGAAAATAATGACCTCCATTCTGTTGTGGTTTAATGATTTATTTATTTTCTTGATATACACATCAGTATTGGATATATTAATTGCATACATGTTTTTAAATGTAAACTCATATAGTAAATTTTATCTCAGGATGTCGATACCTGCAAATGTATTAGCCTCTCTACCTATGTTGACTGTTCGAATTACCAAAAATGGTATGAGGTAGTGGAAACCTGTCACCAGAAGACTTTAAATAGAATGAACTGAGTATCTATTGATAATTTAAATAAATATCCCATTATTCAAATTCAAACACATAAAATAAATATCTTTTACATCCCTTTAATATCAAACGAAAATAACTGAAACAACTAAATAAAAATCCATCACAAGTACACACAAAAAGGGCACTCGCATGAAGCATCATGCTCGTCCTCCCCTGCTTGTACATCCAGAGCAGCCACACCACCCTACGCCGGAGCGTTCACGTAGTCGTCCACGGTGTATCCTGCATCAACATCTAAAAGCAATGTATATACAAAGGGTGAGCTCACAACACAGCTCAGTAAGACAATCAGACAATTTCACAATATTATGCATGAGTAACAATCAATTTTATACTGTGGTCTGGTTTTAAGTTTGCAATGTGCTATAGAAAGGTTTGGTGGCCCCCGCACCTCTATACACGAGTGTGTGGCACCTCATGGATCACACCCCCATTGGCCCACATGCACCCACCATGGAATAGAGATAGAGCTAAGATACCCACGTACCTCCCCTGATACTCTACCCATACCAGTACCTAAGCCCCTACTGGCCAGGGCTCGCAAACTGGGCTCGCAACTAACCAATCCTATATGTCATCAATGTATGCTCTATCCCAGCACAGCCGTCTACGGCATAGAGATAGAGCTAAGGCATTCCACACACTCCCCCGATGCCCTATCCGCAACTAACCCACTAGGATAGAAACAATACGCAGGTAGACCCTATCCCAACATAACTCCCTACGGCATAGAGATAGAGCTAAAGCATCGTGGACAAGCCAGCATAGACTCGGAATCCACAGTACCACATAACAATGGCCAGGACAACATCAATATCGGAGACCACCGTACCACGATCTTCCCCTGATACCCCACCCATACCAAGCATGTTAAGACAGAATACTACAAAAGGTGCTAGTGTGAGGAGCGATCCTAGGCCCATGCCCCACTCCACATACTAACGAAAACAATCACATGCCTAACAATCACATCCTATCAATGCATGAACAGTAATAATAACTGAAAGTAAAGGATGGCATGTGAATATGCACAAACAACACATCTCATATAATCAGGTGATTAACAACAATTTACTGTCCATTAATTATTAGGTTTGGGTCAGATTCCCTTACCTGACGCTCGTTGGTTAGCTTGCTCCACGTCGCAAGATTCAAACAGCAAGTCACAAAGTCCTACAATATTATTAGGGTTTCATTAAAATAACATTCTTAGAGTTTCATGTTGGTCGGAAACCAACAAAGATCACAAAATACCCTCACAGAGCTGACCGGTGGCATGTACCGATCGCAGCTCTGTGGGAAAGACTGGCGACCGGTATGGTCAGCCGGTCCCCCACAGACAACCTCCCGAGAGATAGCAGTCGCAACATACCGGTCGCACTATGTGCAACCGGTATAGTAGACCGGTATGTCTCCGGAAGACCATACATGGGTTTTTCGACTACCAACTATCATCCTTCATGGATTTTCAGGGTTTCTCCTATCCATTCTAAGTCTAATCATTGAGTTAGAGTTATCCCCAACTCATTCAAGTCTCGTTTCGATGAATATCATCTCGAAACTCGAATCTAGGGTTTGACGACAACTTAGATTTTATTGGTCAATTTAGGGTTTTAGATCAATACCTACTTTGCATGGTATTGATCCACCCACACAACTAACATAGGGTAAGAAGTTGGACTCAAACACTTACCGTTGATAGGCGTAATGAGAGCGTCGTCGAACGGTAATGGCGGCACCTCCTTCTTCTTCCTAGCTCCTTCTCCTTTCCAACCTCTTTCTCTTTTCTAGGGTTTGTAAGAGACAATGGAAAGGATTTGAGGAGGTTTAAGGGTGTATTTATAGGCTAGAAACAGGGTTTAGTAACCCTACTAGGATTAGGAAACTTCTAGGATTTGAAATCAGGAAAGCGGGACCCGCAGAGACCAATTTCTAGATTCCCGCACATAGCTGCGCAGGCCATACCGGTCGACCGGTACCAAGACCGGTACCATCGACCGGTATACCTAAAATCAGGTATAATTGGTCGACTTCGGTCCGATTTTGTACCTGTTTGTTATCCGCTTGCCCCGACTGGCCCGGTGATGATCGGAAGACCTGTCATGACACAAAACCAAGGTTTAAACCGGGTTTTCAGAGTGCGGGTCTTACAACTCCACCACCCTTAAAAGAAATTTCGTCCCAAAATTTGCATGTAGGTTCTACAACTCCCCCACCCTTAAAAGAAATTTCGGCCTCGAAATTTGAACGTACCTTGATCGTCAAAAAGGTTAGGGTACTCCTTCCTCATCGCGCTCTCTTCTTCCCAAGTAATTTCCTCCACATTTTGGCTTCTCCAATGCACCTTCACATAGTGGATATCCTTGGTTCAAAGTTGCTGAACTTTTCGGCTTGAGAGCATTACAGGCACCATTTCGAAAGTTAAGTCTTCAGTCAAGTCTGGAGGATCAGCGATCAAGATATGCGATGGATCTCTGACATACTTCTTCAGTAATGATACATGGAACACATTATGAACGCTAGACATAGATGGTGGTAGAGCTAATTGATATGCTACATTACCACGTCGGGTCAATATCTCATACGGTCCCACATACCTGGGGCAAAGCTTCCCCTTCTTACCAAACCGTTTTAGACCTCGCACCGGTGACACCTTCAAGAATACTTTGTCACCCATTGCAAACTCCAGATCTCGACGTCGATTATCCGCATAGTGCTTCTGTTGAACTTGAGCTGTCTTTACTCTCTCCTTGATCTGATCAATCACTTGACAAGTTTCTTCAACAAACTCTGGGTCTACAATTCTTCTTTCCCCCACTTCGTTCCATAACAGAGGTGTACGACACTTTTTCCCATAGAGTGCTTCTTATGGGGCCATCTGAATTGTAGCCTGATAACTATTGTTGTAAGAGAACTCGATAAGTGATAGCTTCTCATCCCAAGCTCCCTTGAAATCTATTGCACAAGCTCGGAGCATATCTTCCAAAATTTGAATAGTTCGCTCTGACTGTCCGTCCGTCTGAGGATGGAAAGCTGTACTGAACTTCAACTTGGTTCCCATAGCTTTCTGTAATCCTTCCCAGAACTTCGATGTAAAACGGGGATCTCTGTCAGATACTATACTCTCTGAAACGCCATGAAGTCTGACTATATTATCAACATATAACTTGGCCAGTTTCTCCATGGTATACTGAGGTCTGACCGCAATAAATCGAGCTATCTTGGTGAGTCGATCTATTATAACCCAAACTGCGTCCACTGACCTTGGTGTCAAAGGTAGGCCAGTGACGAAATCCATAGTGATACAATCCCACTTCCATGTAGGTTCCGGTAATGACTGTAGTAAACCTGCGGGTCTCTGCCTTTCTGCTTTAACTTGCTGACAGTTCAGACATTGGAACACAAAACGAGCTATATCAGCTTTCATACCCCTCCACCAATATAGTCTTCTTAGATCATGATACATTTTGATACTTCCTGGATGTACCGAATATGGAGTGTAATGAGCTTCAGTCATAACTCGGTCTCTGATATCGCAGTCTTCGCTCTCAGGTATACATAACCGTCCACGATACTTGAGTACCTTGTCTGAATCCAAGGTAAAGTCAGGATTACACGTACCCTTCTCCAAGTCTTCTTGCACTGTCTTGAGATGAGGATCCTGTAGGATTGCTACTTTGACTTCATCAACTAGATCCGGTGAGATCTTCAATGCGGCGAACATCATAGTGAACTTATGAATCAAGCCTTGCTCAACTGGATCTTCTGCAGTCTCAATAATATGTTCTTCATCAATTTCCATTGAACTCGAGGCTGCAGCACTGAATGCAGCATTTGTACTTGGTCCTGCCTCAGGTTTCGATGCCCACTTTCTGCTTAAGGCATCAGCCACCACATTTGCTTTACCCGGATGGTATTGGATGTCACAATCATATTCTTTCAATAATTCCAGCCAAAACCCAACTCAGCATGTCGGATATAGACTTAGCTCTCAGAGAGGAGAAACCTGCTCCTATCACTCCTGAGCTCTCCCGCTCAGATTCTAAAAATGGAGATGTGGGATGCTTCTAATCGAAAATCTCTAATCCTGATGAAAAATTCCATTTCTAAATCTCTTCGTGGTAGTATCCAGATGAAAGATACTGCCAAACAATATATGAAAGAGATACAGACGAAATTTAATGTGACAAATAAAAGTCTCAAAATTAGTTTAATGGCAGCCTTAACTGGAGCAAGGTTTGATTCAAATGGCAGTATTCGAGAACACATACTCAAATTGGTTGCAAAAAGGGAAAGACTAAAGGGATTGGGAACCTCTTTGGATGATGACTTTCTGGTTTATCTTGCCTTGACTTCTCTCCCAAATGAATATAGTCAGGTTCATGTATCTTACAATACTCAAAAAGACAATTGGAGTTTAGACGATTTGATTTCCTTTTGCTCTCAAGAAGATGATAGATTGAAAAAGAAGAAACCTGAGAGTACAAATTTAGTTCAGCATAAACCTTTTTCTAAAAAGGGAAAGGGAAATGGAGGTGTAGGACCTCAGAAGAAGAAAAAGTTTTTCAAGAAGGGAAATAGAAAACCCTATGATAAATCATATACCTTAAAAGGAAATGATGACAAGAAAGACTTGAATGGCGTGGAGTGCTTCTGGTGCAAAAAGAAGGGACACATGAAGAAAGACTGTCGAAGCAGACAGGCCTGGTTGAATAAGCAGAAAGAATCTGGTACTCATCTATCTCTAGTATGTTTTGAGTCTTTTCTGGTTGATGCTCCTATAAATTCCTGGTGGATTGACTCTGAATCATCCATTCATGTTACCCATTCCTTGCAGGGGTTTCTAAGCCGCAGAGCACCAAGCAGGGATGTGGTTAGTGTGTTCGTAGGGAACGGTGTGAGAGTTGTAGTGGAGTCCATTGGAGTAGTTAGACTGCTTCTGACTTTAAAATTTTTTATAGATTTGGAAGACACTGTATATGTTCCCTCAATGAAGAAAAATCTGATTTCTGTGTCAAGATTAGTAAATAATGGAAACAGTTTGAGTTTTAATAAGAATGGTTTTGATTTATGTCTGAATTCTTCTATAGTTGGAAATGGAATGGCAGTGAATGGTTTATATCAATTGAATTTAGCACCTTCTATGATTTTGAACATGTCTTCTAAACGTCCTATGCTGGATGAGTCATCCTCTACTCTTTGGCACAGGCGCTTAGGACTTATTTCAGTGGAGCGTATGAAAAGACTTATTATTGATGGAATTCTGAACCTTTACAGTTTGATGATAGGCCTATTTGTGTGGACTATATCAAGGGAAAAATGACTAGAAACAGGAAGAAGAAGTCGGTTCGCAGCAATGACTTATTGGAATTGATTCATACTGACATCAGTGGTCCTTTTCCCTCTCCTTCCATTGGAGGTCATCGACATTTTATTATCTTTATTGATGATTATTCAAGATATGGTTATGTCTACCTGTTGGCTGACAAATCTAGTTTACCTGGATGTCTTTAAGATTTACAAAACGGAAGTGGAGAATTTTTTTATCAAAAAGGATAAAAGTTGTTAGATCAGATCGAAGAGGTGAATATTATGGTAAGCCAGGTGATTCTACTTAACACCTTGGTCCTTTTGCCAAGTTCTTACAAGAGCATGGCTTTATTGCTCAATATTTAATGCTAGGAATCCCTCAACAAAATAGAGTTGCTGAAAGAAGGAATATGACTCTAAAAGACATGATGAGAAGTATGATAAGTAACACCAATCTTCCAGATTTTCTGTGGGGGGAAGCTCTGAAAACTTCCAATTACATACTCAATAGGATGCCAAGTAAATTTGTTCCCAAAATACCTTTTGAGCTATGGACTGGTAGAAAACCGAGCTTGAATCATCTACATGTTTGGGGATGCAGAGTAGAAGCCAGATTATATAATCCTCATGAAAAAGTTATGGACCAAGGACAATCAGTTGCCATTGGTGGGACCAAGGGATTTAGATTTTACGGTCCCAGTTCTACCAATCGGATAGTTGAGACTGCTCATGCCAAGTTCATTAAAGACTCCTGTGAATTAGTAGAACCAAGAAGCTTGGAATTTGATGAAGTCCTTGTATTTCCTAATTCAGTGATTCCCAACACTACTGTGCCTACTGTTATGCATCCCTTGGTCCCACCAATGGCAGAGCAATTTACGGGGATTGAAGTACCTGATCCACCTATGGCACCAGTGCTGATTGCAGAACCTGAAGAGATGGTCAGGAGATCTACTAGACAACGCAAGAGTGTTATTTCTTCTGACTACATTCTTTACTTGACTGAAGGAGAATTTGACATTGGTCAAGCAATAGATCCCTCTAGTTTTGAGGATGCCATGAATAGTTCTAATGCACCAAAATGGTTGGAAGCTATGAAAGATAAATTGTCATCCATGGCTAACAACGGTGTTTGGATGCTTGTAGATTTACCTAATTCTTGTAAACCCATAGGCTCCAAATGGATTTTCAAGACTAAGTGTGACTCCAGGGGAAGAATTGAGCGTACAAGTCTAGGCTAGTAGCTAAGGGATTCACACAGAGGGAGGGAGTTGATTTCAAGGAGACATTTTCTCCAGTCTCCTCGAAGGATTCCTTCAGAGTTATTATGGCACTTGTGGCTCATTATGATGTAGAATTACATTAGATGGATGTCAAAACAGTCTTTTTGAATGGAGACTTGATTGAGGAAGTTTACATGCGCCAACCAGAAGGTTTTGAGGTACAAGGCAAGGAAGGAATGGTTTGTAAGCTCAATAAATCTATTTATGGTCTCAAACAAGCTTCTAGACAATGGTATCTAAAGTTTCACCAGATTATATCCTCTTTTGGTTTTGTTGAGAGTGCTATTGATCAATGCATTTATCACAAAATCAGTGGGAGCAAGTTTATTTTTCTGGTGTTGTATGTAGATGACATTTTGCTTGCAAGTAGTGATTTGGGTTTGCTTGCAAAGACCAAGCGATTTCTGTCAGAGAACATTGCAATGAAAGATATGGGTGAGGGTTCTTTTGTCCTGGGTATTGAAATCAATTGTGACAGAAGGCGTAGACTATTGGGACTATCTCAAAGGGCTTATAATGATCGTGTACTCAAGAGAGTCAATATGTCAAATTATTCAGCTAGTGAGGCACCCATCAGCAAGGGAGACAAGTTAAACAAGACCCAGTGCCCTAGGAATGGGATTGAAAGAAGGTCTATGACTGATAAGCCTTAGCATCTGCAATAAGGAGCCTTATGTATGCACAGGTTTACACTCACCCTGATATCACTTTTGCAGTGAGTGTTTTGGGATGTTTTCAATCAAATGCAGGTTTGGCTCACTGGACAGCTGTGAAGAAAGTCCTGCGATATTTACAGAGGATAAGAGATTATATGCTTACCTATGGCAGCAAAGATACCCTTGAGATTGTGGGTTATTCTGATGCAGATTACAACGGATGCCCTGATGACAGGAAATCTACTTCAGGATACATCTTTATGATGGCTGAAGGAGTTATTTCCTGAAAGAGTGTGAAGCAAACAATTTTAGCATCTTCTACTATGGAGGCAAAGGTCGTGGCATTGTTCGAAGCCACGAAGCAGGCAATCTGGCTGAGGAATTTCATTTCTGGTCTGAAGACTGTGGAAATCATCTCCAGACCATTATTAGTGTATTGTGATAATCTGTCAACTATATCTTTCTCTAAAAATAATCGGAGGACTGGTGCTTTAAAGCACATTGATATCAAATATCTATTAATAAAGGAAAAAGTTAATGATAATCACATCATTGTAGAAAAGATCTCGAGAGTAGATATGGTTGCTGATCCATTGACAAAAGCTCTACCAGTGGGAATCTTCTAGGATCATGTTTCTTGCATGGGCATAGTCGAATCTTTTGATCTAATTTTGTAAAAATCGTATATTTACATTGATACTTGATTGTATTGTTTTGTTTGTGTTTTTTATGGATATAGTGATTAATACAATTGTTTCTTTTCATGATTTAGCATTTGCACTCTTGCTAGTCTGAATGAAAGCTTTATTTAATTTGTGAGAACATAAAATGCAGTATTAAGCTAGAACCTAAAAGGTAGTATTAAGCCAAGTCACAAAAGGCAGTATTAAGCCAGAACACAAAAGGCAGTATTAAGCCAGGGCCCAAAAGGCAGTACTAAGCCAAGTTTTGAAAGGCAATATCAAGCTAGAACACAAAAGGCAATATTAAGCCAGGACCCAAAAGGCAGTATTAAGTCAAGTTTCAAAAGACAGTATTAAGTCAGAACACAAAAAGCAGTATTAAGCCAGGACCAAAAAGGCAGTATTAAGCCAAGTCTCAAAAGATGGTATCAAGCCAAAACACAAAAGACAGTATTAAGCTAGGACCCAAAAGGCAACATTAAGCCAAGTCTCAAAAAATAGTTTTAAGCCAAAACATAAAAGACAATATTAAGCCAGGACCAAAAAGGCAGTATTAAGCCAAGTCTCAGAAGGCGGTATTAAGCCAAGTTTCAAAGGCGGTAAGCCAAGGTCAAATATAAACAAGGAGACTTATGTTCTTAATAACAGAAAGTTGTATGCCGTATAATTGAGGTGTATCTTCTGTTGTTGTTCAACATTAGTCTGCTTGTTGGAAGGAAGGAGGTTTGTGATAATCCGGTTTTTAGTTAATGGTTTCCATGGCCACACTAGATTTAATAGTCTTGTGGAATAATATAGCCCAAGTGGGAGAATGTAAAATCTTTCTGACTTTATTATTATGGTTAACATTATCTTACTTGCCTATTTTGATTGTGGGAATCTAATCAAGGTTTGATTGATTATCCCTTACCAATTATAAATCAAATCTATTCCATTATGGGATTAGATAGATTTGAAATCCAAATCATTATAAATATGAAGCAGGGTCCATATAGTCTCTCTGTGTGAAAACAAAAGGACCCATACCTAAGGGAGAGGAGACTATAGAAGATCTCTGTTGGGAATCAGGCAAAAGACAAGGGCAGAAAACAATCTTCTACTAAAATGTATGTCCTATCTTTTTTATTGATTATGTTATTATTCAAATGTAATTTATATTCCATATGAGATTCATTGAAATGAATTTTATTAGGATTAATGAAAATTCTACAGTATTTACCACGTATACTACCATATATACACCATTAGTTACATGTGAGAGGGAGTATTGAGACTAGTCTCACATTGCTAATGAGAATGGAACCTTAGGTCCTTATATATGGAAAGTCCCTCTACTTACTAGTTCAATCTTTTGAGTTCAAATCACAACATGCTTGTGAAACCTACATGCAAATTTTGGAGACGAAATTTCTTTTAAGGGTGGGGGAGTTATAAGACACGCACTCCATGAACCTGATCTAAACCTTGTTTCATGTCGTAACAAGTCTTCCAATCATCACTGGACCAGACGGGACGAGTGGATGACAACCAGTTATGAAATTGGACCAATCGGACCAATTCAAGTATGAAAAACTTCATACCGGTTGATGGTACCAGTCTATGATACCGGTCGATGGTCGACCGGTATGGCCTGCGCAGCATGGATTCAAAAACGGATCTCTACGGGTCCCACTTTCTAAATTTCAAATTGAAAGACTTTCCTAATGTTAGGAGGCTTCCTAAACCTACTCCTAGCCTATATAAGGACCTTAAACCTCCTAAAACCTCTTTCATTAATCCTCACAAACCCTAGAGAGGAGAAATAGATTGAAGAAGGAGAAGAAGCTAGGAAGGAGAGGGAAGAGCCGTCATTGCCGTTCGACGAAGAACATATTACCGAGTCACCGGTAAGTGCTTAAACCTTCCTCCACAATAAGTATTCTAGGATGGTTAGTTATGATTAGATCAATACCTGGATCAATACCATGCAAAGCAGGTATTGATCTAAACCCTATTTGTGCCGTCAAACCCTAATCTAATCGGTAAACCCTAGATTCAAGTTCTAGGTTGAAGATCATTAAAACTAGGACTTGAATGGAGTTGAAAACAACTCTAACTCAATTCTCAGACCTAGGATGTGTAGGAGAAACCCTAGGATCAATAGAGGGTGGCGAGAACCAAGCGTATGGTCTTCAGGAGACATACCGGTGGACCATACCGGTCGCATCCTATGCGACTGGTACTGCGATTGGTACCTCCTAGGGACTGGTCTGTGGGGACTGATCGACTATACCGATCCCAGGTTTTCCCCATCGTGTTGCGATCGGTACCTGTGACCGGTCTGCTCTATGAAGAATGTTTTTGACCCTGTTGGTTTTCTGACCAACGTAAACCTAAGGAAAAACTATTCTAATTAAACCTAACATTATGTAGGACCTTGTGATAGCAAGTTTGGATACTGTGACACGGAGTAAGCTATCAAACAAGCGTCAGGTAAGGGAATCAGACCTAAACCCTAATAATTTAATAAACAGTAAATCGTTGTTAATAACCATGACTCTATGGTATGATATTTGTGCATACTCGCATGTCATCCTTTATTTTTAGTTATTATTATTGTTCATGCATACTCGCTATGCTAGGATGTGACTGTTAGGCATGTGATTGTTTTCATTGGTGTGTGGAATGGAAAGGACTGGAGGTCTGGGATCATTCCTCACACTAGCACCTTTCGTATCGTTCCGTCTTAGCATGCTTGGTGCGGGTAGGGTATTAGGGGGAGGAAGTGGCACTGTGGTCTCCGGCCTGGCCACTAGACTCTAGCTCTATCTCTATGCCGTAGGGAGCTGTGCTGGGACAGGGCCTACTGTGATGACATATAGGATTGGTTAGTTGTGAGCCCAATTTGCAAGCCCTCGCTAATAGGGGCTTATGTGTTGGTATGGGTAGAGTATCAGGGGAGGTGTTGGCGGTGTTTGATCCGGACGCCTTAGCTCTATCTTTATTCCATGGTAGGGTGCATGTGGGACGACAGTGGTGTTTGATCCATTGGGCGGCTTTACACACTCGTGTATAGAGGTGCGGTGGCCGCCAATCCTTTCTATAGCACATTGCAAACTTAAAACCAAACCATGATATGAATGTTACTCATGCATATGTTTGTTGCATTGTCTGATTGTCTTACTGAGCTAAGTTGTGAGCTCACCCTTGTATATATATATGTTTTTAAATGTTGATGCAGGTTATACGGTGGAGGATTACGTGGATGCTCCAATGTATGGAGGCGTGACTGCTTTGGATATGCAAGCAGGAGAGAACGAGCATGACGCTTCATGCGAGTGCCCTTTCTGCATGTATTTCTAAGGTGTTTATTTGGATTTTTTTTTATTTTCAGTTGAATTTACAAAGTGATGTAAGGATATTATTTACGTTTTGGTGTGGAGAATAACTTGATATTTTATTAAATTATCAATAGATCACTCAGTTCATTTTATTTAAAGACTTCCGTTGTATTTCATTATATTATGATTATGATTATGTGCAATGGTTTGTATGAGTGGACACGATCTTATTGAGATCCTGGTGTGAACCGTTGATTCAGTGATGGTTCACTCACACTTCTGATTCAGCCAGAATTGGGGTGTGAAAAATTGGTATCAGAGCTGTTAGGCTCTGTCCAACTGACCATATTTGCACTTAACTAAGTCAATGAACTAAGATAGGAAGAATTAAAAACTTTAATAAAAACCCACCTTAATGTGAGGACGAAGATGGAAATCTTTAGAAGTCGCCACCTAGATTTAGGTCTAGGACCTTAGAAATGTGAAATCTCACCCCAAGATAAGACTTCGATTGACTCATGACCCTTAGATTGGAATTCTGGTCCATCAGAGATTGGGTAAGCGTCAGGTTACGGTTATGGGAAGGGATTAGGCACCCAAACCGCCCGATCGAAATCGGTCTCCTATACCTTTCCTATGCTAGACTTTATTTGTTAAGCCAAACCAAACCAAGTGGCTTGATATCATTGAACCGAATCTGTATCCATCAGATGGCCTACGTATTACGGATTTATTCCAAAAATCAGGTTCACCATCGTAGTTCAGGTGTGATTAAAGTTTATGGCTGTGATTTATGCTTGTGCATGATTAAGTTCTTTGTTCAAGTTGAAATTTATGCTTGAAAGGTTGAGAAATCCTATGGGTTAGGATCTGGATAGTCCATGTGGACTGATAGATAGTCCTAGTGGATCTAAGAATAACCCTATTTGGGTTGGAATATGGATAATATCCTAGTGGATCTATGGATAGTCCAAGTGGACTAAGATGTGGATAAATATCTTAGTGGATCTATGGATAGTCCAAGTGGACTAAATGTGTGGATAATCCTATTTGGGTTAAAATATAGGGGATATCCTAGTGGATTTATGGATAGTCCGAGTGGACTAAATTATGGATCCGAATTTGGGTTTCTCCCAAATAGCCTACGTATCCTAGGGTTTGACCTAGGAATCAGAATCCATGTAGTTCGGGTTGGATAATCCTATTTGGGTCAAAATGTGGGTAAGTATCCTAGTGGATCTATGGATAGTCCGAGTGGACTAAGATTTGGATAACCCTTTTTGGATTGGAATATGGATAGATATCCTAGTGGATCTATGGATAGTCCGAGTGGACTAAGGTTTGGATAAAATGTAGTGGATCTATGGATAGTCCAAGTGGACTAAGGTGTGGATCCGATTTTGGGATTCTCCCAAATAGCCTACGTATCCTAGGGTTTGCCCTAGGAATCAGAATCCGCGTAGTTCGGAAATAACCTGTTCTAGGTTTAGGATTGAGAACCTATTCTAGGTTTAGGGTTTAGAACCTATTCTAGGTTTAAGGTTTGCCAAGGGGCAAAATCATCCTAAATCAACCTTTTTATCCTGAATTCTAATTTTAGAAAGTTTGGCAAGGCATTCTCTTTCTTTATTAAGATTTTATCATTCCCATTATGCCCTTCCCAAGAATGTGGGTGCCTAAATGCACGTCCCCACACCTACATTGTCTTCTAGAAGTATGCATATATGACAGTTTAACTAGGGTGTTGCATAAAATAAGTTATTGCCAAAAAATAGAATATTCTATCTAAATATGGCACATAAAACATTTATGACAAGAAATTCACATACAGTAAGATTGTTTAAAATCTTTCAAATATGGCATGTATTGCAAATAAGGCAAGAGCCTACATGGCATGATCTAGTATGCTATTTTCTATCCTAATTGTTATTTTCTTTCCATTTTAGGGTTTGCTACCCTAATTGTTATTTTCTTTCTATTTTTTAGGGTTTTCTACCCTAATTGTTACATTCTTTCCATTTTAGGGTTTTCTACCCTAATTATTATTTTATTTCCATTTTTTTAGGGTTTTCTACCATAATTGTTACTTTCTTTCCATTTTAGGATTTTCTACCCTAATTATTATTTTATTTCCATTTTTTAGGGTTTTCTACCCTAACTGTTACTTTCTTTCCATTTTAGGGTTTTCTACCCTAATTATTATTTTCTTTCCATCTTAAGGTTTTCTACCCTAAATGTTACTTTCTTTCCATTTTAGGGTTTTCTACCCTAATTATTATTTTCTTTCCATCTTAGGGTTTTCTACCCTAAATGTTACTTTCTTTCCATTTTAGGATTTTCTACCCTAATTATTATTTTATTTCCATTTTTTAGGGTTTTCTACCCTAACTGTTACTTTCTTTCCATTTTAGGGTTTTCTACCCTAATTATTATTTTATTTCTATTTTTTAGGGTTTTCTATCCTAATTGTTACATTCTTTCCATTTTAGGGTTTTCTACCCTAATTGTTATTTTATTTCCATTTTTTAGGATTTTCTACCCTAATTGTTACATTCTTTCCATTTTAGGATTTTCTACCCTAATTATTATTTTCTTTCCATCTTAGGGTTTTCTACCCTAAATGTTACTTTCTTTCCATTTTAGGGTTTTTTACCCTAATTATTATTTTCTTCCCATCTTAGGGTTTTCAACCCTAAATGTTACCTTCTTTCCATTTTAGGGTTTTCTACCCTAATTATTATTTTCTTTCCATTTTTTAGGGTTTTCTACCCTAACTGTTACTTTCTTTCCATTTTAGGGTTTTCTACCCTAATTATTATTTTATTTTCATTTTAGGGTTTTCTACCCTAATTATTATTTTGTTTCCATTTTTTAGGATTTTCTACCCTAATTATGGCAATAAGCATCCAACTATGGCAATGAGCATTCAAACATGGCAGTGTATCTAAAAAAAAAAACACTCATGATGAAAAATTCAATGGTATAAATCACTATTAATGGTAATATAACCGTTCAAATGCTTTGAAATCAATCATGATGTTAATCTAATGGTTTAGATGCATTTAAAACATTCATAGTGAAGATTCAACGATTCAGATTCATTTAAGACACTCATAATGAAGATCCATTGGTTTGGATCAAGCATCAACATATCTAAAATCAATGGTCCAGATTTGCTAATTCAAACATCCAAGATCAATGACCCAATTTTATCATTAAAGCATCCAAGATCGATGGCCAAATTTTATCTCATAAAAATTCATAATTAGAGGCCATGATCAATCACTTAAGGAAAATCTAAATCAAAGGCTAGATCAATCACTTTAAGATTTCGAATCATATGGCTCACAATTGATCAAATTAAAATTCATTCAATATCAATGGCTCAAATCACATCCTCATCAGATTAACATCAATGACTCAAATCATATGACCATTTCATGACATCATATGATCAAACAAAAATAATCATCCAAAAACTCAATTTCATGGGAGAGAAGATTAGGTGATAAATTTACAGATCAAGGGGGATTGCAATGGATATGGAGTAGCGAGTTGGGATAATGGCTGCAGGTGATAGGATGTTACAGTGGTACACCGAATCAGGTAAGTGAATGGTGGTATTGAAAATAAAAAGAATGAAAGAGGAGAGGGTTTACCTGGTTTGCAGATCCCCCGAACCTTCGCTCTTCTTCTTCTCCTCTCTTCGACTTTCTTTAGCTTTCGGATTCCCAAAACCGAACCCCCCTAAGAAAGCCCACGTTTCCTCCTTTTTTCTCTCTTCTTCCCTTCTTTTTCTCCCAAAAACGTGAGCCACAAAGGCCTTTCACGTTTTTTTTTCTTTCCCCTTTTTTTTTCTCTCTTTTTCCCTTACTTTTCTCCCAAAAACGTGAGCCACAAAGCCCTTTCACGTTTTTTTTCTTTCCCCTTTCTTTTCTCTCTTCTTCCCTTACTTTTCTCCCAAAACTTAGCTCAAAAGCCTTTCCACGTTTTTTCTTTCTCTTTTCCTTTTTTTTCTCCTTGGAAAAGTCCCCTTCTTCTCTCTCTCACGTCCCTTTTATTTTCTCCCTCTTTCCCTTAAAAAAAAACAATCTAGAAACCCTAAATCCTCTCCTTTTTTTTCCTTTTTTCTTTCTTTTCTTCCCTAAAATTGTCCCTCCTAAAAACCCCCACGTTTTCTCTTTCTTCTTTCCTTTTTTTCTCCAACAAAATCCTTTGGATTGTCTTAGAAAAAGTGACGTTTTTCCTCTCTCACTCTTTCCTTTTTTTCTCAAAATCTTTTGGATTTGTCCCCAAAATCGAAATCCCCATTCTCTTTCACATTTTTTCTCTCCCCTCTTTCCTTTTTCTTCTCAAAAATCTTTTGGATTATCTCCAAAATTGAAATCCCCCTTTATTTTCACATTTCTCTCTCCCATCTTCCCTTTTTCTTCTCAAAATCTTTTGGATTATCTCCAAAACCAAAATCTCCATTCTCTTTCACGTTTTTTTCTCTCCCCTCTTCCCTTTTTCTTCTCAAAAATCTTTTGGATTAACATTTACATATAATAATATATATTATACACATATATTTAATAACATACATATATATATATATATATATATATATATATATATATATATATATATATATATATATATATATATATATATATATATATTATACAATATATATAATATATAAATATTATGCACATAGTTGAACTGATTCAAAATGGGTTGAGACTGACTTAGGTTGACGACTGATATGGGTTGAGCTAGGTTAGACCAAAACTGGTTTGAACTGAGTTGACTAGACTGATTGGAATTAACTGGGTTTTCTCTCTTTGTCATTTTACGAGTCATTTCCACCGTTATCCCGCATGGAATTTTCCGATGGCCTCTATTCCAAATTTTTTACGTTCATTTTGTAGAACATTAAAAATGAGGAATATAGGAACTTGAATCACCTCATTTGGAAGAAAAATGGTCAACTTATGAATTTTTGAAGTTTAAGCGGACCAATTATCGATAATTTGGCTGACCATTCTGCATGAGATCCTTCAGAGGCTTTTACCAGAAATATTTTACGTCCACTTTGTAGAGCAGTAAAAATAGAACATAATGAGACTGGAATCACCTGAATCCGATGTAGAACGGAAAAGATATGCAGCTTTGAAGTTCTAACGATAATTTTGCATGCAAGCTTGCATGGGACCCACTGGTGACTTCTACTCGGGATTTTTTACATTCACTTTGTATAACATCATGAATGAAGAATAATGGTCTTGGAATCATCTGAATCCGATGTAGAACGGGAAAGATATGAAGCTTTGAAGTTCTAACGATCATTTTGCATGCAAGTTTGCATGGGACCCACTGGTGACTTCTACCCGGGATTTTTTTACGTCCACTTTGTAGAACATCATGAATGAAGAATAATGGTCTTGGAATCATCTGAATCCGATGTAGAACGGGAAAGATATGAAGCTTTGAAGTTCTAACGATCATTTTGCATGCAAGTTTACATGGGACCCACTGGTGACTTCTACTCGGGATTTTTTACGTCCACTTTGTAGAACATCATGAATGAAGAATAATGGTCTTGGGATCATCTGAATCCGATGTAGAACGGGAAAGATATGAAGCTTTGAAGTTCTAACGATCATTTTGCATGCAAGTTTGCATGGGACCCACTGGTGACTTCTACCCGGGATTTTTTACGTCCACTTTGTAGAACATCATGAATGAAGAATAATGGTCTTGGAATCATCTGAATCCGATGTCGGATGATCAAGATATGATGATTTGAAATTCAAACGATCCGACTTAGGATAATTTGCATAAAGGCCCCTGGGATTATTTATAATAATTTCAGAAACCTCCCTTATATGTATCATCCGACTAAAATTGTCATATCTTCCTCATTTGATATCGGAATTGAGCAATTCTGGTCTCGTTTCGAAGATAATTCTATGACCTATGCATCTATGCAGATAATAGCCCATGAACCTGCTGTGGGGATCAATGAAAAATCATAAATCTTTGGGTTAAAGGTCAGAAACCTGCCATATTGGTTCATTTATGCCGAGGGTGGCAAAAATGGGGTGCTTACACTTAAGCACTTGTTTGATGCCTGAGACTAAATACGAAAGAGCATAATGTACTATACTAAAGGTGAAATTAATAAACAGTCATGCTTTAGATAGGAACCTGAATGATAGGTGAGAAAAATCATAAACTTCCACTAAATTAAAAAGAAAATTGTATCAAGAGTAAAAATAATCATAATCATCCAAAGAGTGATAAGTTAATTGTGCTACAGGGTACAGTCCACAAGCCGGACAGTTACCCTGTTATATAAACCATGCCGAGAGAGAAAGAAAAATAAGAAGCTTATCATGGGGTTGGGGGCATAGGAGGAATAGGGTCAGTGATGTCATAATCATGCTCGTAGGCTACCCAGAGCCAGTGTACCTGCTCCTGTGTGACTCTGAAGCTGCGAGAAAGGAGCCTTAGGTCACGGCTCATCTCCCGTTGGGCATCTCAGATCTCCGTGAACATACCCATCACGGTATCGTGAGGAGGCCGAGATGGTCCCGCTGCATGCATGGGCTGTGGTGCTGGTGTTGGAACATCCTCCATCTGATCATCGTCACCCTCATCATCATCCCCTGCCTCTTCTACATGAGCCGCATTAGCTGCTGCTGCTGCTGCTGCTGCTGCCGCAGCTACTACCCTCCTAAGTGGGCGAGGACGAGTCTCTAACTCATCATCACTGATCGGCAGGTTGTCCATCCTCATCTGAAGAATGGCATCCCAGTCAATGTCCGAGGTCATAGTGTCCTCAACTGCAGTCTCACCCCTCATGTCCACTCGTAATTGCTGCAGAAGAGTGGTGATGAGTCGGTCATATGGAAGGTTACTGGCCTGATCGGACAGAGTAGCCTAACGCATGATCCTAATAATGATGTAGGGGAGACAGACCCGCTCCCCAGTGCAGACACAATAGGCCAAATACTGAGTGAGCTAAGACAACTCACTGTAATGGCTGCTCTGAGGCACGATATTGTGCTGGATGATGCGACAGTATACACGAGGCACAGGTCTCAAGCTAGTAGCCTTCATAGGCGCTCCAGGGTTAAGTATCTGCTCTGAAATCTCCTGGCGTAGATCCTCAGTGAGAAAGCCCTTCATCTTAGGGGTACAGTAGACCAAGTCACCATCATTGGGAATCCCTAGGAGATCGACAAGCTGGTGAGTGTTGAAGGAGATGGGGACGCCCTTGACGAGACTGGTAAGGCGGAGTTCCCTGCCTTGACTGAAGTCATTGACATTTCCCTCTATCTCCAAGTAGGCATAGAAATGTTTGACTAGGTTGGGGCTAGTGGTCACAGTGTACGTGATGACGGGCAACCACCCAAGTCTACCAAAAGTTGCTTCAACATCAAACCACTGAAGCTGCTCCAGGTTCACCCGTCGCCCTGACTCGATATTCTTCTCGTCAAACCAAGGGAAGCAGGCTTGCGCCGCCTCAGAGAAAAACCATCTCTCATCGAGCTGTGGAACAAGAGGATGTGGAAAATTCATGCCAAGACCAAATGAACATTTACCCGCACCTCTACGTTGAGACATGATGAGCTACAAAACAAAGACAAAACAAGGAGAAATTGGTTAGAAATTTTTGAAATTTCGACAGCATAACGACAGTAATTTAAGCAAAAGCCTCGAACTCACCCAAAACCTGGGGAGGAGGACTTACGTAACCCTCAAACACCTCATGGAAACCAAACATCCATCAAATAGTCAAGGAATTTGGAAAATTAGAAGAAAAATTCGATTTTTTTTATCAAAACCTAGGTCAAAAACCTAAATATTTGATTTTTTTTTTGAAAACCATTCGGTGGAACCTCAAATTGGTTGAAGGCTTTTGCTCATAGAGGTCCCTAAACCCTTTCTAAGCCGAAGAAAAAGAGTTCCTATGGTTAGAAACTTCCAAACTAAGAAAAACCTAGTTTTTGGGTATGAAACCATGAAGAAACGATGTAAAAAGTAAGAATGGAGGGAAGGAACTTACTTGGAGGCGATGTTCTAGGTCTTG
The DNA here is from genome assembly GCA_028583415.1 of Protea cynaroides. Taxonomy (NCBI): domain Eukaryota; kingdom Viridiplantae; phylum Streptophyta; class Magnoliopsida; order Proteales; family Proteaceae; genus Protea; species Protea cynaroides. The sequence continues at coordinate 103,432,424 of CM053271.1, forward strand.
ATTGGTAGAAATAGCTTCTAAGACCACCGGTCAGACTGTAGCAACTCATAAAGCCAGAGAGGAATCGCCTCCGAAGAGGAAGAGGAAAGAAAAAGTGAGAAAAATCTCACTTTTCCCGATTTTAAAGAGGATTTTGGGCATACCGGTCGCCCCGGTCGACCGGCACCCCCTGGTAAAGTCGACCGGTACCCCTCGGTCAAGAGAAAATTCTGACCGATCGACTATACCGGTCGCTCCATTTCCCACAGGGTTGTGACCTGTACATCGATCGGTACCCCTTGGGAACCCTGAGAGTTTGTCTGCCTGGACATACCGGTCGCACTACCATATACAGTGCCGCGACTGGTATGTTGCGATCGGACAACTAATGAAAACCCAAAAAATTTTGGGAAAAATTTATAAATTTCGATTTAAGTTTCCTTACGAGTTTCGCCTTGCACTTGTTAAAGACTAACACTATTATGACTATTCAATTATACCTCATGTGTTATGTCTTCTTCTCAGATCCAAGCAGGAAAACTAATCTGAGATGGTAGGCGGAAACGGTCGTAGAGGCTCACGAAGGCGTCACTACTCTAGGGTACGCCAAGACGAGGACAACGTGGAAACAGAAACTGTTGATGAGCAAAATGTGAACCCAAACGGTGAAGAAAGGTAGAGTCCCAGAGCACCAACAAATTTGCCAGGACCCCCTCACACAAACTCTGAAACAATTGTCATGAATCTGGTTTTTCATATGGAAGCTCAGCAGAAAACATTCTTGAACAAGATGCTGGAGATGTTCAGGCCACCGGGAGATATTCCTACAGAAGGTACGCCTGAGTCTGGAAGAAATGACACCACACTACCAATGGATGGTAGTACTGAGCCGATGGGACAAGGACAGAATCTACAACCACCACACCAATTTTCATCGTCATCTGCCTCTCAAGGAATCTATGCGTACCCACCACCATGGTATGGAATGAATGCACAGGGGCAGAATGACCTAAGCCGAGTAGTGGATAGGTTCTTAAAATTGAAACCCCTTACTTTCACAGGGAAACCAGGGAAACCACTATGGCCTGCACAGTGGGTTGCTGAAATAGAGAAGAACTTCCATCTGATGACTTGTATGGAGGATGAAAAGGTGCTGTTTGCTACGCACATGCTCAAGGAAGATGCAAATGCCTGGTGGAATTCTACCCGGTCATACTTAGAGGTAAAGCACACTCAGATCAATTGGGAAATATTCAAGGGAGTCTTCTTTGATAAGTACTTTCTGAAGAGCTTCCGTGATCAAATGGAGAAGGAATTCTTGAACATGCAACAATCCCAGTCGACTATTGATGCTTACCAGCAGAGGTATGAAAAGCTATTTTTCTCCGCTCCGACAAGCATGCAAGAAGAAGAAACCAAGATCTATAGGTTCACCATGGGATTGCGAGGAAGTATCTGAGAGCACGTCTTGGGTTTGGAGAAGAAAATATATAATGAGGTTGTACAGATTGCCATGGTGATTGAATTCAGCCAGAGAGACAGCTTCTTTGCTCAAAACAGGGGACTGAAGAGGCCTGCTACTGAGACTTCAGGTGGAGGAAATACTAGACCATTCTGCCCATACAGGTCTTAGCCTGCTGTGGTGCCTGTAAGGAACACTACTGCACCATCTCCGTCACAGTTTGCTGGACAGAACCCAAATGTTAAATGTTTCAATTTCCAGCAATTGGGTCATTATGTGAAGACCTATCCTCTACCTAAGAAGCAACTGCCACAACAAGGAAAGGTATACACAGTCACCACTGAAGAGGCAGCCGCATCACCTGATGTGGTTACTGGGACTGTAAATATAGCTGGTATACCCGCCAGAGTACTCTTTGAATCTGGGGCCACACACTCCTTCGTTTTTATTTCTTTTGGGAAGCGAATGAAATTACCTGTCAAGTGTTTGAACCCAAGCTTGATAGTTCGGTCTCCGTTGGGATCAAAGTGGCGTTGAATGAATACTATGGGCCATGTACAGTTAGTATTGAGGGTCGAAACCTCGAAGCAAAACTGGTTCAACTCGAGATGACAGACTTTGACGTCATCTTGGGAATGGATTGGCTAGGCCATCATTCAGCTAGCTTATTATGTGGTGAAAGGAAACTTGTGCTTAAAGATGAGAAGGGGAAAGAGTTTAGCTTCACTGGGACCAAGTTACCTAGGAAGCGAAAGCTGATCCTCTCTGCCCTAAAAGCTAAGAGATGCTTAGAGAAGGGAGGAGTGGGGTACTTAGTGTCTGTGGTTGACATAACTGCTGAGGTGCCAATGATGAAAGATCTAGATGTGGTACGAGAGTTTCCAGATGTATTTCCAGAAGATCTACTAGGTCTACCTCTAGACAGGGCTATAGAGTTCGTGATAGACCTTATGCCAGGGTCGGCGCCAGTGTCTAAGGCACCATACAGGATGGCCCCTACCAAATTAAAGGAGTTGAAGACCCAATTACAAGAACTACTAGATAAGGGTTTCATACGACCAAGCATATCGCCCTGGGGAGCACCTGTATTGTTCTTTAAGAAGAATGACGGTAGTGTATGGTTATGTATTGACTACCGAGAGCTGAACAAGTTAACCATCAAGAACCGATATCCTTTGCCTAGGATCGATGATCTGTTCGATCAGTTGCAGGGTGCAAAGGTTTTCTCGAAGATTGATCTTAGATCAGGGTATCACCAATTGAAGATCAAGGCCGCAGATATTTCGAAGACTGCTTTCAGGACAAGGTATGGACATTATGAGTTCCTTGTAATGTCATTCGGATTGACTAACGCTCCAGTGTCATTCATGGAACTGATGAACCGAGTGTTTCATGACATGTTGGACACTTCGGTCATCGTATTCATTGACGACATATTGGTTTACTCACAAGACAGGGAGACTCATGCAATACATTTTAGAGCAGCCCTACAACGGCTAAGAAGAGAGAAGCTTTATGCCAAGTTCAAGAAGTATGAATTTTGGCTAAAAGAAGTGGCCTTCTTGGGTCACGTAGTATCTGCAGACGGTATCAAGGTAGATCCAAGCAAGATCGTAGCTATAGTAGGATAGGATGCACCGAAATCAGTTGCGGAGATTCGTAGTTTCCTTGGATTGGCTGGTTACTATAGAAGATTCGTGGAAGACTACTCAAGAATTGCAGTTCCACTTACCAGACTAACCAAGAAAGGGGAAAAGTTCATATGGACGGATGAGTGTGAAAAGTGCTTTCAGACTTTAAAGTCAAGACTAGTATCTACACCTATCTTGACCATTCCAGCACCAGGCTTGCCGTTCACGTTATATACGGATGCCTCAGGGTTAGGTCTTGGATGTGTGTTAATGCAAGGAGAACAGGTGATTGTCTACGCATCAAGACAGTATAAAGAGAATGAGAAGAACTATCCTACGCATGATCTGGAGTTAGCAGCGGTCATTCACGCAATCAAAACTTAAAGGCACTACCTTTACGGTGAAAAGTTTCAGATTAAATCGGATTACAAGAGCTTAACTTACCTTTTCACTCAGAAGGACCTGAATATGAGACAGAGGAGATGGCTGGAACTATTAAAAGATTATGATTGTGACATCCAGTACCATCTGGGTAAGGCAAATGTTGTGGCTGATGCCTTAAGCAGAAAGTGGACATTAAAACCTGAGGCAGGATCTAGTACGAATGCTGCATTATGTGCTGCAGCCTCAAGCTTAATAGAGAATGATGAAGAGTTTATATTAGAGACTGCAGGAGATCCAGTGGAACCGGGCTTAATTCATAAGTTTACATTGATGTTCGCAGCTTTGAAAATCTCATCGGATCTAATAGATGAGGTCAAAGTAGCAATCCTACAGGATCCACACCTCAAGACTGTGCAAGAAGATCTAGAGAAGGGTAAAAGTAATCCTGACTTTACCTTGGATTCAGACAAGGTACTCAGGTATCGTGGACGATTATGTATACCTGAGAGTGAAAACTCAAATATCTGAGATCGAGTTATGACAAAAGCTCATTACACCCCATATTCGGTACATCCAGGAAGCACCAAGATGTACCATGATTAAAAAAGATTATATTGGTGGAGGGGTATGAAAGCGGATGTAGCTCGGTTCGTATTCCAATGTCTAAATTGCCAGTAAGTTAAAGCTGAAAGGCAGAGACCCATAGATTTACTACAACCACTACCGGAGTCAACTTGAAAGTGGGATTGTTTCACAATGGATTTCGTCATTGGCCTACCTTTGACACCAAGGTTAGTGGATACAGTATGGGTTATAGTCGATCGACTTACCAAGACAGCTCGATTCATCGCTATCAGACCTCAGTATACCATGGAGAAGCTGGCCAAGCTATATGTGGATAATATAGTCAGACTTCATGGCGTCCCAGAAAGTATAATATCTGATAGAGATCCCCGTTTTACATCAAAGTTCTGGGAAGGATTACAGAAAGCCATGAGAACCAAGTTGAAGTTTAGTACAACTTTTCATCCTTAGACAGACGGGCAGTTAGAAAGAACTATTCAAATCTTAAAAGATATGCTCAGAGCGTGTGCTCTAGATTTCAAAGGAGCTTGGGACGATAAGCTATAGCTCATCGAGTTTGTTTATAATAATAGTTACCAGGCTACGATCCAGATGGCTCCATATGAGGCACTCTATGGGAAGAAATATCGTACACCTCTGTTATGGAATGAGGTGGGAGAGAGAAGGATTGTAGGACCAGAGTTCGTCGAAGAAACTTATCGAGTGATTGATCAAATTAAGGAAAGAGTGAAGACAACTCAAGTTCAACAAAAGCACTATGCAGATAACCGATGTCGAGATCTGGAGTTTGCAGTGGGTGACAAGGTATTCTTGAAGATATCACCTGTGCGAGGTCCGAAACGATTTGGTAAGAAGGGTAAACTGTAAGACCCGCACTCCGTAAACCCGGTCTAAACCTTGGTTTTGTGTCGTGACAGGTCTTTCGATCATCACCGGGCCAGACAGGACAAGCGGATGACAAACAGGTATGAAATCGGACCAAAGACGACCAATAGTCATCATTTTATGTTGACCGTTCGATGGTACCGGTCTTGGTACCGGTCGACCGGTATGGCTTATGCAGCTAAGTGCGGGGATCTGGAAATTGGTCTCTGCGGGTCCCATTTTTCTGATTTCGAATCCTAGAAGTTTCCTAATCCTAGTAGGGTTACTAAACCCTATTTTTAGCCTATAAATACACCCTTAAGCCTCCTCAAATCCTTTCCATTCTCTCTCGCAAACCCTAGAGAAAAGAAAGAGGTTGGAAAGGAGAAGGAGCTAGGAAGAAGAAGAAGGTGCTGCCATTACCGTTCGACGAAGCTCACGCTATGCCAGTCAACGGTAAGTGTTTTAACTATTCTTCTTATCCAATTTTAGTTGTGTGGGTGGATCAATACCATGCGAAGTAGGTATTGATCTAAAACCCTAAATTGGCCAATAAACCCTAAGTTGCCGTCAAACCCTAGATTCGAGTTTTGAGATGATATTCATCGAAACGAGACTTGAATGAGTTGGGGATAACTCTAACTCCAAGTTTAGACTTAGAATGGATAGGAGAAACCTTGGAAATCCATGGAGGATGATTGACGGCAGTCGAAAACCCATGTATGGTCTTTCGGAGACATACCGATCGACTATACCGGTTGCACATGGTGCGACCGGTATGTTGCCACCAGTATCCCTCGGGAGGCTGGTCTGTGGGGACCGGCTGACCATACCGATCGTCAGTATTTCCCACAGAGCTGCGACCGGTACATGCCACCGGTCAGCTCTCTGAGGGTGTTTTGTAACCGTGTTGGTTTCCGACCAACATGAAACCCTAAACAATATATTCTAATGAGACCCTAATAATATTGTAGGACTTTGTGACATATCGTTTGGATCTTGCGACATGGAGCAAGTTATCGAACGAGCGTCAGGTAAGGGAATCTGACCTAAACCTAACAATTAAGGAACAGTAAATTGTTGTTAATCACCTGATTATGTGAGATGTGTTGTTTGTGCATATTCACATGCCATCCTTTACTTTTGGTTATTATTACTGTTCATGCATTGATAGGATGTGATTGTTAGGAATGTGATTGTTTTCGTTAGTGTGTGGAGTGGGGCATGGGCCTGGGATCGCTCTTCACATTAGCACCTTTTGTAGTATTCTGTCTTAACATGCTTGGTACGGGTGGGGCATCAGGGGAAGGTCGTGGTACGGTGGTTTCCAATATTGATGTTGTCCCAGCCATTGTTATGTGGTACTGTGGTCTCCGAGGTCGACGCTGGCTTGTCCACGATGCTTTAGCTCTATCTCTATGCCGTAGGGAGTTATGTTGGGATAGGATCTACCTGCGTATTGTTTCTATCCTAGTGAGTTAGTTGCATATAGGGCATCAGGGGAGGTGTGGGAATGCCTTAGCTCTATCTCTATGCCGTAGACGGCCAGTCTTTGGGATAGAGCATACATTGATGACATATAGGATTGGTTAGTTGCGAGCCCGGGTTCGAGAGCCCCGGCCGTAGGGGCTTAGGTACTGGTATGGGTAGAGTATCAGGGGAGGTATGTGGGTATCTTAGCTCTATCTCTATTCCATGATGGGTGCATGTGGGCCAATGGGGGTGTGAACCATGAGGTGCCACACACTCGTGTATAGAGGTGCGGGGGCCACCAAACCTTTCTATAGCACATTGCAAACTTAAAACCAGACCACAGCATAAAATTGATTGTTACTCATGCATAATATTGTAAAACTGTTTGATTGTCTTACTGAGCTGTGTTGTGAGCTCACCCTTTGTATATATACATGTTTTAGATGTTGATGCAGGTTACACTGTGGATGACTACATGAATGCTCCGGTTTATGGTGGTGTTGCTGCGTTGGATGTACAGGCAGGAGAGGACGAGCATGACGCTTCATGCGAGTGCCCTTTCTGCGTGTACCTTTGATTGGGTTTTTATTTATTTTTAGTATTTTCGATTGGATTAAAGAGATGTAATGATATTATAGTTATTTGTTTGGATTTGGATAATTTGATATTTTATTTAAAGTTATCAATAGATTCTCAGTTCATTATGTTTAAAAGACTTCCGCTGTACTATTATATTCTGATTGTGGTTATGTGTGATGGTTTGTACGAGTGTACACGGCCTATTCGAGATCCTGGTGTGAACCGTTGGTTCAATGACGGTTCACTCACACCATTCTGGTTGGATCAGATCGGGGTGTGACATAAGCTATGCCCTAGATACATAGGACCATACGAGATTTTGACCAGACGTGGTAATGTGGCATATCAACTGGCTCTACCACCATCCATGTCAAGCGTTCATGATGTATTCCATGTGTCTTTATTGAAGAAGTATGTCAGGGATCCATCGCACATCTTGACAGTAGACCCACTAGACTTGACAGAGGACTTAACATTTGAAGGGGTACCTGTGATGCTTACAAGCCGAAAGGTACAACATCTTTGAAGCAAGGATATCCACTATGTGAAAGTGCATTGAAAAACCAAGATGTAGAAGAAATTACTTGGGAGGAAGAGAACGCGATGAGAAAGGAATACCCTAACCTTTTTTATGACCAAGGTACGTTCAAATTTCGAGGCCAAAATTTATTTTAAGGGTGGGGGAGTTGTGAAACCTACATGCAAATTTTGGGGACAAAATTTCTTATAAGGGTGGGGGAGTTGTTAGACCCACACTCCATGAACCTGATCTAAACCTTGTTTCATGTCGTAACAAGTCTTCCAATCATCACTGGACTAGACAGGACGAGTGGATGACAACCAGGTATGAAATCGAACCAATCGAACCAATTCAATTATGAAAAACTTCATACCGGTCAATGATACCGGTCTATGGTACCTGTTGATGGTCGATCGGTATGGCCTGCGCATCATGGATCCGGAAACGGATCTCTACGGGTCCCACTTTCCAAATTTCAAATCGAAGGACTTTCCTAATGTTAGGAGACTTCCTAAACCTAATCCTAGCCTATATAAGGACCCTTAAACCTCCTAAAACCTCTTTCATTAATCCTCATAAACCCTAGAGAGGAGAAAGAGATTGAAAAAGGAGAAGAAGCTAGGAAGGAGAGGGAAGAGCCATCATTTTCGTTCGACGAAGAACATATTACCGAGTCACCGGTAAGTGCTTAAACCTTCCTCTACAATAAGTATTCTAGGATTGTTAGTTATGATTGGATCAATACCATGCAAAGCAGGTATTGATCTAAACCCTATTTATGTCGTCAAACCCTAATCTAGTCGGTAAACCCTAGATTCAAGTTCTAGGTTGAAGATCATCGAAACTAGGACTTGAATGGAGTTGGAAAAAACTCTAACTCAATGCTCAGACCTAGGATGTGTAGGAGAAACCCTAGGATCAATAGAGGGTGATCGACGGAAGGCGAGAACCAAGCGTATGATCTTCCAGAGACATACCGGTCGACCATACCGGTCGCACCCTATGCGACCGGTACTGCGACCGGTACCTCCCGGGGACTGGTCTGTGGGGACCGATCGACCATACCGGTCACAGGTTTTCTCCATAGTGCTGCGACCAATACCTGTGACCAGTCTGCTCTGTGAAGAGTGTTTTTGACCCTGTAGGTTTTTCGACCAATATAAACCTAAGGAAAAACTATTCTAATTAAACCTAACATTGTGTAGGACCTTGTGATAGCAAGTTTGGATACTGTGACGCGGAGCAAGCTATCAAACAAGCGTCAGGTAAGGGAATCAGACCTGAACCCTAATAATTTAATAAACAGTAAATCGTTGTTAATAACCATGACTCTATGGTATGATGTTTGTGCATACTCGCATGTCATCCTTTATTTTCAGTTATTATTATTGTTCATGCATACTCGCTATGCTAAGATGTGACTGTTAGGCATGTGATTATTTTCATTGGTGTGTGGAATGGGAAGGACTGGAGGTGTGGGATCATTCCTCACACTAGCACCTTTCGTATCGTTCCGTCTTAGCATGCTTGGTGCGGATATGGTATCAGGGGAGGAAGTGGCACTGTGGTCTCCGGCCTGGTCACTAAACTCTAGCTCTATCTCTATGTCGTAGGGAGTTGCGCTAGGACTGGGCCTACTGTGATGACATATAGGATTGGTTAGTTGCGAGCCCAGTTTGTAACCACTCGCCAATAGGGGCTTACGTATTGGTATGGGTAGAGTATCAGGGGAGGTGTTGGCGGTGTTTGATCCGGATGCCTTAGCTCTATCTCTATTCCATGGTAGGGTGCATGTGGGACGACAGTGGTGTTTGATCCATTGGGCGGCTTCACACACTCGTGTATAGAGGTGCGGTGGCCGCCAATCCTTTCTATAGCACATTGCAAACTTAAAACCAGACCATGATGTGAATGTTACTCATGCATATGTTTGTTGCATTGTCTGATTGTTTTATTGAGCTAAGTTGTGAGCTCACCCTTATATATATATATATATATATATATATATATATAAAATATATATATATATATATATATATATAATATATATATATATATATATATATATATATATATATATATATATATATATATACATGTTTTTAGATGTTGATGCAGGTTATACGGTGGAGGATTATGTGGACACTCCAGTGTATGGAGACGTGGCTGCTTTGGATATGCAAGCAGGAGAGGATGAGCATGACGCTTCATGCGAGTGTCCTTTCTGCATGTATCTCTAGGGTGTTTATTTGGATTATTTTATTTATTTTCAGTTGGATTTACAAAGTGATGTAAGGATATTATTTATGTTTTGGTGTGGAGAATAACTTGATATTTTATTAAATTATCAATAGATCACTCAGTTCATTTTATTTAAAGACTTCCGCTGTATTTTATTATATTCTGATTATGGTTATATGCAATGGTTTGTATGAGTGGACATGGTCTTATTGAGATCTTGGTGTGAACCATTGGTTCAGTGACAGTTTACTCACACTTCTGGTTCAGCCAGAATTGGGGTGTGACAATGCTTGTCGATCCTTGCATTTGTTTTTTACTATGTATGTTTTCCCCTCATCCAAACCCATTTACTAGAAAAGTCACATCATTTTAGAGAAGTCAATAGTGTAGTTAATATATTAGCATAAAAAGGATGCAAGTACTTTGACAAACTTATTTATTGGATTACCATCGATCAATTGGGATCTTTTGGGCTAAAAAGATAATAGATTTGTTGATTAATTTTAATTAGAGTTCTCTATTGATGGCCATGCAGAAGGAGGAAAATATTTTTTTCGTTTTATTATCTTGTTTTCTTGTTTGAGTATGCTTGGACATTAATTAATCATGTACTTTATCTTTTTCCTCTTTTTTCTAATTCGGTACTTACCTTTTAACAACAAAGTATGAGAAGATGTTGTACATATTGCTAGTGTGTACAGCTATCTCACACGTTCTCCTTTGAACACTCTTCCTTGACCATATAGGCTCCCTTGTACACAAGCCCATGTACCCTTTCATGCGCCCATTGGCTTGGCATGGGAGATTCCATCCTTTGCCTTATATATAGGGATGTTATATCCACTACAATTCGTTGGAATGCTTTTATTTTCCATGCCATAGCTCCCTTTAAGTTTTGCTTGGAAACATGGTGGGTGGCAATCTACATAGACCCGCATAAGATTACAAGTTTGGCCCAGCAAACCCGAGCCTACCTTAACTTACCCTGAGCCTGAATAGGGCCAAACCCACCTCAACCAAGATATGACCGGGTTTGGGCCCATGTTACTATAAACCCTGGTAGGGTCAGGCTGTGCCTAGGATGAACCGTCAGACTAAGCCAGGCCTGGCCCAACCCGACCCTGTATACATTATAAGTTTATATATTCCATAATTATAAAATGATAACCCAATTGGAAACCCTAACCCTACTCTCATTCTCTCAAACTCCCGCCACAAACTCAAAAAATCCTGCTTCCCAGGTCTCGTACATGCACATTGCCCTTTCCGCTGCTCCCTAGAAAAGCCATGCTTGTAAGACCTACATTCTACTAACCCGGTTTAACTGTGTCATGCCAGGTCCTTCCATCATAATCGGCTCAAGTGAACCAACCGTATGAAATAACCATAAAGTCAGATAAGAAACCAGTCTCTCGTAAATTGTCTGATTGAACAAATGGATTGTTTGGTCTTCGTGTTGCGCTATCGGTCAGTCGACCGGTCAAGCCCATAATCTGTCTCCGAGATTAGGAAAGTTTCCTAATTTAAGGAGATCACTCTCCAAATTGAGAGAGGACTCTATATGGAGACTTTCTCTCTATATAGAGGACATCCCTCTACCTTCTCTCATTGTTTTGATCAATCTCAAACCCTAGAACTGAAGAAAAGAGAGAAGAAGAAGAAGAAAGCTTGAAGAGAAAGAAATCTCTGCAGAGAGGAGCTACTGTCAGTTTTCTACCTTAGAAGTGAGGAATCAATGGTAAGTTTATGCTTCTTTATCTCTGTAGAATGTTAGGATGTCACATCCCAAATCTGGACTAACCTGAAGTGTGATGAACTGCCATAAGAACCAACGATTCAAGCCAAGATCTCGTAAAATCATGCCAACAATACAAACTATACACATTCCACACATTCAGAGATAATAAAATAAAGAAAAAATTTCATTCAACCCCCAAAAACTATGTCAAATTTAATCTAACCCCCAATAATTTTAAAAATCTCATCTACCACCCAAATGGTTTGCATAAACTTCAATCGGCCCCAATTAACAGATAGACTTGACTAAAAATGTGATAAGACATTTCTACCCTTTGTATTTGAAACTGAAAGACATTAAAAAAGATAAAATTACTAATTTAACCTTTCTTTCCGCATCCCCTCCTCACCATTAATTCCTCTGCCCTCAACCCGAGTCATCAACGAAATAGTTTCGGAGGAGTTCAGCAGAGTAGTAGCTTTGATGATATAATGCTTCTTACACATCTTCATCGTTTCTATACCCCTATCTCCGTCTCTATCCCCATCTATTCATCTTCATTCTACGCTCATCTCTTTCATCTCCCAAAGACAAGGCTTCCAATTGCATCAACTCTCTGTGGAATAGCCTTTTCTACTCTTTCTCCCATAGGACCTGTCTTGATTCCTGACTCATCATCTTCAATTATAGCTACTTTGGACAATACCGGAATTGAAACTCCCTATCATCTATTGATTCCTAAGGAGGCCCATATCGAAATCCCTCTTGAAAATATTTTTATTCCTCCGGATATCGATATTTTCTCAAGAAGCGCTCCATTGAGGACTAGAGTTTTGAAAGGTTCTAACATAGTTCTTCGCAAGTATGGGAGGGACGCCCAGATAACGTAGGCAGATTTTGTGAAGAGCAGTATGCGGACGGAGGACTGCCCTTCGAACGGGTTGCCTGAGTTTGCCCACATTGGCTGCTCAAATGTTTCCCTATATCCCCAAGATCCCCAAAACGGTACCGATTGTTCGACCACCTAGGTTTTCTCATTTTAAAGAGTTTCTAGAAAGCATAATCTGGTCCCCCCTTGAAGAAATCAGTCGAATCGTGCCCTCTGAATAGTTTAAGGTCTTATCTGTTGATGAATAATGCCCACTAGTTTAAGGTCTTACGATTCACTTCTCATTTGATTTTAGAGTTGTTTAAGGCCCAAATCATTAAGGTCTTGCCTATTGGATCATCGTTTAATGTCTTATCTATTGATGAATAACGATCTGAAAGAACAGTTTCAGATTCGAGATCTGGTCAAGGGAATTTGATGAAGCTCCGTACAAAATACAGTGAAGAAAAGAAAAAGAACAGAAGAGGAAAGAATAAAAAAGAAGGGTAAAATGGTCTTTCACTATTACAATAAGGGCAGTATTGTCCCAAAAAATTTTAATTAGTGGTGATGTCATCAACTAACGGGACTCTACTAACAGGTGGGTTCTCTTTGATTAACGGTGGAAAAATTTTGGGTGGTAGATGAGACATTTGGAAACTTTTGGGTGGTAGATGGGACATTTGGAAACTTTTGGGGTTAGATAGAATTTGACATCCTTTTTGGAGGTTAGATGAAAATTTTTCTAAAATAAATAACGAAAGTCTTTATTAATGAAGTGAGTGTCTAATGTAGTAGATAAATATTTGACCAAAACATAAATATAACAAACTATTACAAATCCCGTAAGTCAAATATGAAAATAAAGACACTAACCGTAACCACGGTGGGAGTACTTGTATGATGATTCATGCTCCCTCCAAAGCTTATACTTCCATAGCTACCACATGTCCATACGTGAGCGCATTGATATAATCTTCGACGGTAGTACCTACAACATCAGAAACTAAAAAAATAGCGCATGTGAAGGTCAACTCTCCAATATGAGCTCAGTGAGAAAACAAAACATTGTAACAAACATATGCATGTAGTCAAATTCATATCTTTGGATTTGGTTTAAGTTTACAATTGTGCTATGGTAAGGATAGAGGACTACCACACCTCCATGCACTATAATGTGAGTACGTCCAACTGATCACACACCGCACATCACCCACTACAAAATAAAGCTAGAGCTAGAGTATTCAGATCACACATTGCCAATACTCCCCCTGATACCTTACCCGTACCAATACATATACCCCTACTGGTGAGGGCTTACAAACTGGGTTCGTGACTAACCAATCTTAGATATCTTCAAGAGTTATATCCAAGGTCATACCCCAACATCCCTCAATATGCCATAAAAATAGAGCTAATGCTCATTGGCAGAGCTTACAATCACACACCGCATACACATCCTTTGATACCTCATAGAGTAGAGGAAGGTTCAAGCACTTACCGTTGACTGGCGGTAAGGTGTGCGTCGTCAAATGGCAATATCGGCTCTTCCTTCTTCTTCCTAGCTCCTTCTCCTTGTTAAATCTCCTTCTCCTTTCTAGGGTTTGTAAGAATCATTAGAAAGGTTTCTAGGAGGTTTAGAGGGGTTTATATAGGCTAAAATTAGGTTTAGGAAGCCTCCTAGGATTAGGAAAGTCAATCGGTTTGAAATTTGGAAAGTGGGACCCGCAGAGATCCAATTTCGGATCGTAGTCTGCTGCGCAGACCATACCGGTCGATCGGTACCATCAACCGGTATGAGTAAATCATACTTTTATTGGTCCGTTTTGGTCCGATTTCATACCTAGTTGTCATCCGCTCATCTCGTCTGGTCCAATGATGATCGAAAGACCTGTTACGACATGAACGAAGGGTTTAAATCAAGTTCATGGAGTGCGGATCTTACAACTCCCCCACCCTTAAAAGAAATTTCATCCCCAAAATTTGCATGTAGGTCTCACAACTCTCCCACCCTTAAAATAAATTTTGGCCTCGAAATTTGAACGTACCTTGATCATCGAAAAGGTTAGGGTACACCTTTCTCATCGCGCTCTCCTCCTCCCAAGTTATTTCTTCGACATCTTGGCTTTTCCAATGCACCTTCACATAATGGATATCCTTGCTTCGAAGTTCTTGTACCTTTTGGCTTGAGAGCATCACAGGTACCACTTCAAATGTTAAGTCCTCTGTCAAGTCTGGGGGGTCTTCTATCAAGATGTGCGATGGATCCCTGACATACTTCTTTAATAATGATACATGGAACACATCATGAACGCTTGACATAGATGGTGGTAGAGCCAATTGATATGCCACATTACCACGTTTAGTCAATATCTCGTATGGTCCCACATACATGGGGCATAGCTTCCCCTTATTACCAAACCATTTCAGACCTCGTACCGGTGATATCTTCAAATTACCTTGTCATCCACTACAAACTCCAGATCTCGATGTCGGTTATCCGCATAGTGCTTCTGTCGAACTTGAGCTGTCTTCACTCTTTCCTTGATCTGATCAATCACTCGACAAGTTTCTTCAACAAACTTTGGTCTTACAATTCTTCTTTCTCCCACCTCATTCCATAACAGAGGTGTACGACACTTCTTCCTATAGAGTGCTTCATATGGAGCCATTTGGATTGTAGCCTGGTAGCTGTTGTTATAAGTAAACTCGATAAGAGATAGCTTCTCGTCCCAAGCTCCTTTGAAATCTAATGCACAAGCTCGGAACATATCTTCTAAAATTTGAATAGTTCATTCTGACTGCCCGTCCGTCTGAGGGTGAAAAACTGTACTAAATTTCAACTTGGTTCCCATAGCTTTCTGTAATCCTTCCCAGAATTTTGATGTAAAATGGGGATCTCTGTCAGATACTATACTCTCTGGGACGCCATGAAGTCTGACTATATTATCTACATATAGCTTGGCCAGCTTCTCCATGGTATATTGAGGTCTGACCGTAATGAATTGAGTCGTCTTGGTAAGTCGATCGACTATAACCCAAATTGCATCCACCGACCTTGGTGTCAAATGTAGGCCGGTGACGAAATCCATTGTGATACAATCCCACTTCCATGCAGGTTCCGATAATGGTTGTAGTAAACCTATGGGTCTCTGTCTTTCCACTTTAACTTGCTGGCAATTCAGACATTGGAACATGAAATGAGCTATATCTGCTTTCATACCCCTCCACCAATATAATCTTCTTAATTCATGATACATTTTGGTGCTTCCTGGATGTACCGAGTATGGAGTGTAATGAGCTTCTGTCATAACTCGATCTCTGATATTTAAGTTCTCACTCTCAGGTATACATAATCGTCCACGATACCTGAGTACCTTGTCTGAATCCAAGGTAAAGTCAGGATTGCTGTTACCCTTCTCTAGGTCTTCTTGTACCGTTTTGAGGTGTAGATCCTGTAGGATTGCTACTTTGACCTCAGCTATGAGATCCGATGAGATCTTCAAGGCTGCGAACATCAATGTGAACTTATGAATTAAGCCCTATTCCACTAGATCTCTTGCAGTTTCTATTATATACTCTTCATCATTCTCTGTTGAGCTCGAGGCTGCAGCACATAATGCAGCATTTGTACTTGGTCCCGCCTCAGGTTTCAATGCCCACTTTCTGCTTAAGGCATCAGCCACGACATTGGCCTTACCCGGATGGTACTGAATGTCACAATCATAATCTTTTAATAACTCCAACCATCTCCTCTATCTCATGTTCAGGTCCTTCTGAGTGAAAAGATATGTTAAGCTCTTGTGATCTAACTTAATCTGAAACTTCTCACCGTAAAGGTAGTGTCTCAAGTCTTGATTGCATGTATTAGGGCTGCTAACTCCAAATCATTTGTAGGATAATTCTTCTCATGCTCTTTCAATTGTCTTGATGCGTAGGCAATCACCTGTTCTCCTTGCATCAATACACATCCAAGACCCAACCCTGAGGCATCCGTATATAGGGTAAACGGTAAGCCTGGTGCTGGGATGGTCAAGATAGGTGCAGAGACTAGTCTTGATTTCAAAGTCTGAAAGCATTTTCCGCACTCATCTGACCATATAAATTTCTATCCCTTCTTGGTTAGTCTGGTAAGTGGAACGGCGATCCTTGAGTAGTCTTCCACGAATCTTCTATAGTAACCAGCCAATCCAAGGAAACTACGAATCTCCGCAACTGATTTTGGTGCTTCCCATCCTACTATAGCAGCTATCTTACTTGGATCTACCTTGATAACGTCTTCAGATACTACGTGGCCTAAGAAAGCCACCTCCTTCAGCCAAAATTCATACTTTTTGAACTTGGCATAAAGCTTCTCCCTTCTCAGCCGTTGTAGGGCTACTCTCAAATGTGTTGTATGAGCCTCCCTGTCCTTTGAGTAGACCAATATGTCATCGATGTATATGATGACCGAAGTGTCCAACATATCATGAAACACTCGGTTCATCAGTTCCATGAACGACGCTGGGGCATTGGTCAATCCGAATGACATAACTAGAAACTCATAATGCCCATACCTTGTCCTGAAAGCAGTCTTTGGAATATCTTCGGCCTTGATCTTCAATTGGTAATACCCTGACCTGAGATCAATCTTCGAGAAAACCTTTGCACCCTGTAACTGATCGAACAGATCATCGATCCTAGGCAAAGGATATCGATTCTTGTTGGTTAACTTGTTCAGTTCTCGGTAGTCAATACATAGCCGTACACTACCGTCCTTCTT
The DNA here is from genome assembly GCA_028583415.1 of Protea cynaroides. Taxonomy (NCBI): domain Eukaryota; kingdom Viridiplantae; phylum Streptophyta; class Magnoliopsida; order Proteales; family Proteaceae; genus Protea; species Protea cynaroides. Next base: position 103,449,510 of record CM053271.1, read on the forward strand.
CTTGACGAACAATACAGGTGCTCCCCATGGTGATATGCTTGGTCGTATGAAACCCTTATCTAGCAATTCTTGTAACTGGGTCATCAACTCCTTGAGTTCAGTAGGGGCCATCCTGTACGGTGCTTTAGACATTGGTGCCAACCCTGGCATTAGGTTTATCACGAACTCTGTAGCCCTGTCTGGAGGTAGACCTGGGAGATCCTCTGGAAATACATCTGGAAACTCTCATACCACATCTAGATCTTCCATCCTCGGTACCTCAGCAGTGATGTCGACCACAGACACTAGGTACCCCACTCCTCCCTTCTCTAGGCATCTCTTAGCTTTTAGGGCAGATAGGATCAGCATCCGCTTCCTGGGTAACTTGGTCCCGGTGAAGCTAAACTCTTTTCCTTTTTCGTCTTTAAGCACAAACTTCTTTTCACCACATAATAAGCTAGCTGAATGCTGGCCTAACCAATCCATTCCCAAGATGACGTCAAAGTCTGCCATATCGTGTTGAACCAGAGTAGCTTCTAGATCTCGGCCGTCAATGCTAACTGTACATGGTCCAAAATCTTTGTTCAATGCCACTTCAACTCCTAGTGGGGAGCGAACTATCAATGTCATACCCCAATTCTGAACCAACCAGAATGGTGTGAGTGAACCATCATTGAACCAACGGTTCACACCAGGATCTTGAATAGACCGTGTCCACTCATACAAACCATTGCACATAACCACAATCAGAATATAAATAATACAGCGGAAGTCTTTAAATAGAATGAACTGAGTATCTATTGATAAATTAAATAAAATATCCCATTATTCAAATCCAATCATAAAATATAATATCATTACATCTCTTAAAAAGTCAATCGAAAATAACTGAAATAAATAAATAAAACCAATCACAGGTATACGCAGAAAGGGCACTCGCATGAAGCATCATGCTCATCCTCTCCTGCCTGTACATCTAGAGCAACAACACCACCATACGTCAGAGCATTCATATAGTCATCCACCGTGTATCCTGCATCAACATCTAAAAATAATGTGTACACAAAGGGTGAGCTCACAACTTAGCTCAATAAGACAATCAGACAGTTTCACAATATTATGCATGAGTAACAATCATTTTATGCTGTGGTCTGGTTTAAGTTTGCAATGTGCTATAGAAAGTTTTGGTGGCCCCCGCACCTCTATACACGAGTGTGTGGCATAGCATGGATCACACCACCATCGTCCCACATTCACCCATCATGGAATAGAGATAGAGCTAAGATACCCCCGTACCTCCCCTGATGCTCTACCCATACCAGTACCTAAGCCCCTACTGGCCAGGGCTTGCAAACTGGGCTCGCAACTAAGCAATCCTATATGTCATCAATGTATGCTCTATCCCAGAACAGTCGTCTACGGCATAGAGATAGAGCTAAGGCATCCCCGTACCTCCCCTGATACCCTATCCGTAACTAACCCACTAGGATAGAACAGTAGGCAGGTAGACCCTATCCCAACATAACTCCCTACGACATAGAGATAGAGCTAAAGCATCGTGGACAAGCCAGCATCGACCTCGGAGATCACAGTGCTACATCACCATGGCCAGGCCAGCATCAACATCGGAGACCACCGTACCATGACCTTCCCCTGATGCCCCACCCGTACCAAGCATGTTAAGATAGAATACTACAAAAGGTGTCAGTGTGAGGAATAATCTCAGGCCCATGCCCCACTCCACACACTAACGAAAATAATCACATGCCTAACAATCACATCCTATCAATGCATGAACAATAATAATAACTGAAAGTAAAAGATTGCATGTGAATATGCACAAACATCACATCATATATATTCAGGTTATTAACAAAGATTTACTGTCCATTAATTATTAGGTTTAGATCAGATTCCCTTATCTGACGCTCGTTTGATAGCTTGCTCCACGTCGCAAGATCCAGACGTGCTATCACGAAGTCCTACAATATTATTAGGGTTTTATTAGAATAGTTTCTTAGGATTTACGTTGGTCGGAAAACCAACGAGGTTACAAAATACACTCACAGAGCTGACCGGTGGCATGTACCGGTTGTAGCTCTAAGGGGAAGACTGGCGACCGGTATGGTCTGCCGGTCCCCATAGACCAGCCCCCCGAAAGGTACCGGTGGCAACATCCCGGTCACACAGGGTGCAACCGATATAGTTGACCGATATGTCTCCGAAATACCATACTTTGGGTTTTTCGACTGTCGTCGATCATTCTCCATGGATTTCCAGGGTTTCTCCTATCCATTCTAAATCTGAGCTTTGAGTTAGAGTTATCTCCAACTCATTCCAGTCTAGTTTCGATGATAATCATCCTAGAACTCGAATCTAGGGTTTGACGGCAACTTAGGGTTTAATGTCCAATTAGGGTTTTAGATCAATACTTACTTTGCATGGTATTGATCCACCCATACAACTATCCTAGAGTCATACAGTAAAAAGAATGATTAAAACACTTACCGTCGACTGGCGTAAAGTGAGCGTCGTCGAACGGCAATGGCAGCACTTCCTTCTTCTTCCTAGCTTCTCTCCTTTCCAACCTCCTTCTCTTCTCTAGGGTTTGTGAGAGATAATGAAAAGGATTTAAGGAGGTTTAAGAGTGTTTATATAGGCTAATATTAGGGTTTAGTAACCCTATTACGATTAGGAAAGTCCAGGTATTAGGGTTTAGGAAAGTGGAACCCGCAGAGATCAATTTCTGGATCTCCGTAGTCAGCTGCGCAATGCTGATCGGTCAACCGGTACCAAGATCGGTATCACCGACCGGTCAACATAAAATAATGATTATTTGACCGTCTTTGATCTGATTTCGTACTTGTTTGTCATCCGCTCGTCCCGTCTGGCTCGATGATGATCGGAAGACCTGTTACGACATGAAATCAAGGTTTAGACCGGGTTCACGGAGTGCGGGTCTTACAACTCCCCCACCCTTAAGAGAAATTTTGTCCCCAAAATTTGCATGTAGGTATCACAACTCCCCCACCCTTAAAATAAATTTTGGCCTCGAAATTTGAACGTACCTTGATCGTCGAAAAGGTTAGGGTACTCCTTCCTCAACGTGCTCTCCTCTTCCCAAGTAATTTCTTTGACATCTTGGCTTTTCCAATGCACTTTCACATAATGAATATCCTTGTTTCGAAGTTGTTGTACCTTTCGGCTTGAGAGCATCACAGGCACCACTTTGAATGCTAAGTCTTCAGTCAAGTCTGGGGGGTCTGCTGTCAAGATGTGCGATGAGTCTCTGACATACTTCTTCAACAATGATACATGGAACACATCATGAATACTTGACATAGATGGTGGTAGAGCCAATTGATATGCTACATTACCCCGTCTAGTCAATATCTTGTATGGTCCCACATACCTGGGGCATAGCTTCCCCTTCTTACCAAACCATTTCAGACCTCGCACCGGTGATATCTTCAAGAATACTTTGCAACCTACTGCAAACTCCAGATCTCGACGTCGATTATCCGCATAGTGCTTTTGTCGAACTTGAGCTGTCTTTACTCTTTCCTTGATTTAATCAATCACTCGACAAGTTTCTTCGACAAACTCTGGTCCTACAATTCTTCTTTCTCCCACCTCGTTCCATAACAGAGGTGTTCGACACTTTTTCCCATAGAGTGCTTCATATGGAGCCATCTGAATTGTAGCCTGATAGCTATTGTTATAAGCAAACTCGATAAGTGATAGTTTCTCGTCCCAAGCTCCCTTGAAGTCTAATGCATAAGCTCGGAGCATATCCTCTAAAATCTGAATAGTTCGTTCTGACTGCCCGTCCGTCTGACGATGAAAAGTTGTACTGAACTTCAACTTCGTTCCCATAGCTTTCTGTAATCCTTCCCAGAACTTTGATGTGAAACGGGGATCTCTATCGGATACTATACTCTCTGGGATGCCATGGAGTCTGACTATATTATCTACATATAGCTTGGCCAGCTTCTCCATGGTATACTGAGGTCTGATCGTAGTAAATCGAGCTATCTTGGTGAGTCGATCGACTATTACCCAAACTGCATCCACTGACTTTGGTGTCAAAGGTAGGCCAGTGACGAAATCCATAGTAATGCAATCCCACTTCCATGCAGGCTCCGATAGTGGTTGTAGCAAACCTGTGGGTCTCTGCCTTTCAGCTTTGACTTGCTGGAAATTCAGACATTGAAACACGAAATGAGCTATATCTGCTTTCATACCCCTCCACCAATATAGTCTTCTTAAATCATGGTACATTTTGGTACTTCCTGGATGTACCCAATATGGAGTGTAATGAGCTTCAGTCATAACTCGATCTCTGATGTTGCAGTCTTCACTCTCAGGTATACATAATCGTCCACGATACCTGAGTACCTTGTCTGAATCCAAGTTAAAGTCAGGATTGCTTGTACCCTTCTCTAAGTCTTCTTGCACTATCTTGAGATGTGGGTCCTGTAGGATTGCTACCTTGACTTCATCAACTAGATCCAGTGAGATCTTTAAAACTACGAACATCATGGTGAACTTATGAATTAAGCCTTGCTCGAATGGATCTTCTACAGTCTCTATTATATACTCTTCATCGCCTTCAATTGAACTTAAGGCTACAGCACACAATGCAGCATTTGTTCTTGGCCCGGCTTCAGGTTTCGATGCACACTTTCTGCTTAAGGCGTCAACCACAACATTTGCTTTACCCGGATGATACTGGATGTCACAATCATAATATTTTAATAACTCCAGCCATCTCCTCTGTCTCATATTCAGATCCTTCTGAGTGAAAAGATAAGTTAAGCTCTTGTGATCTGACTTAATCTGAAACTTCTCACCGTACAAGTAGTGTCTCCAAGTCTTGATTGCATGTATAACCGCTGCTAACTCTAAATCATGCGTAGGATAGTTCTTCTCATGCTCTTTTAACTGTCTTGTTGTGTAAGCAATCACCTCTTCTCCTTGCATCAATACACACCCGATACCCAACCCTGAAGCATCTGTATATAAGGTAAACGGTACGCTTGGTTCTGGGATGGTCAAGATAGGTGCAGAGACTAGTCTTGACTTCAAAGTCTGAAAGCACTTCTCGCACTCATCTGTCCATATGAATTTTTCTCCCTTCTTGGTCAATCTGGTGAGTAGAACAACGAACCTGGAGTAATCCTCCACGAATATTCTATAATAACCAGCCAACCCAAGGAAACTACGAATCTCCGCAATAGATTTTGGTGCTTCCCATCCTATTATAGCAGCTATCTTACTTGGATCAACCTTGATACCGTCTTCAGATACTACATGGCCCAAGAAAGCCACTTCCTTCAGCCAAAACTCGCGCTTCTTGAACTTAGCATAAAGCTTCTCCTGTCTCAACCGTTGTAGGGCTGCCCTCAAATGTGTTGTATGAGCCTCCATGTCCTTTGAGTAGACCAATATGTCATCGATGAATACGATGACTGAAGTATCCAACATATCATGAAACACTCGGTTTATCAGTTCCATGAACGACACTGGGGCGTTGGTCAACCCGAATGACATAACTAGAAACTCGTAATGCCCATACCTTGTCCTAAAAGCAGTCTTTGGAATATCTCCGACCTTGATCTTCAGTTGGTGATACCCCAATCGGAGATCAATCTTCGAGAAAACCTTTGCACCTTGCAATTGATCGAACAGATCATCGATTGTAGGCAAAGGATACCGATTCTTGATCGTCAACTTGTTCAGTTCACGGTAGTCAATGCATAGTCTTACACTTTCGTCCTTCTTCTTGACAAATAATATAGGTGCTCCCCAAGGTGATATGCTAGGTCGTATGAAACCCTTATCTAACAATTCTTGTAATTGGGTCTTTAACTCCTTTAACTCGGTAGGAGCCATCCTGTATGGTGCTTTAGACACCGGCGCCAAACCTGGCATAAGGTCTATCACAAACTCTGTAGCCCTATCCGATGGTAGACCTGGAAGCTCCTCTGGAAATACATCTGGAAACTCTCGAACCACATCTATATCTTCCATCTTGTGTGACTCCGCCGTGATGCCGACTACAGATACTAGATACCCCACTCTCCCTTTCTCTAAGCATCTCTTAGCTTTTAGGACGGAGAAGATCAGCTTTCGCTTCCTAGGTAACTTGGTACCAGTGAAGCTATACTCCTTTCCCTTTTTGTCTGTAAGCACAAGCTTCCTTTCACCACATAATAGGATAGCTGAATGATGGCCTAGCCAATCCATTCCCAAGATGACATCAAAGTCTGCCATCTCGAATGGTACCAAACTTGCTTTTAAGTCTCGACCCTCAATACAAACTGTACACGGCCCATAATATTCAATCAAAGCCACCTCGACTCCTAGCGGAGAGAGAACTATCAAGCTTGGGTTCAAGTGCTTGATCGGTGACTCCATTCTCTTTCCAAAGGAAATAGAAACAAAGGAGTGCGTGGCCCCAGAGTCAAAGAGTACTCTAGCAGGTATACCAGCTACATCTACAATTCCTAGAATTTTATTGACCCTTAGTTCTACATGCTCACACGCACAATGAAATAGTAAGCTAAATAGTAAGGGATAGAGTCATACCAGTGACCACATCAGGTGATGCGGCTGCTTCTTCGGTAGTGACCGCAAATACTTTTCCTTGCTGGGGAGGTTGTTTCCTAGGTAGAGTGCAAGTCCTTGCAATATGACCCACTTGCTGACAGTTGAAACATTTGATATTCGGGTTGCGTCCGGTGAACTGTGGCACAGGTGGTGCGCGCCGTATTGTTCCTTGCAGGCACTGTAGCGGTCTGAGCCCTGTATGGGCGGAAATGTCTATTGTTACCGCCACCTGAACCCTCAATAGCGGGTCTCTTCATTCTCCTGTTCTGTGCAAAGAAGCTGTCCCTCTGACTGGATTCTATCACTCTCGCAACCTGTACAGCCTCATTATAAATTTTCTTGTCTAGGCCCAATATATGCTCTCTGATGCTTCCACGCAGTCCCATGGTGAACCTACGTGTCTTGGTCTCTTCCTCTTACATACTTGCCGGTGCGAAGAAAAATAACTCCTCATACCTCTGCTGATAAGCATCCACAGTCGACTGAGACTGCTGAAGATTAAGGAACTCCCTCTCCATCTGATCCCTGAAACTCTTCGGAAAATATTTATCGAAGAAGGCAACCTTGAACACTTCCCAATCCACCTGTGTATGCTTCGTCTCCAAATATGCCCGTGTAGAATTTCACCAAGCATTCGCATCTTCCTTCAGCATATGTGTGGCAAACAGGACCTTTTCATCCTCTGTACAAGTCATCAGTCAAAAATTCTTCTCTATTTCTGCAACCCACTGTGATGGCCACAATGGTTTTCCAATCTTACCTGTGAATGAAGAAGGGTTCAACTTTAGGAATCTGTCCACCGCCTGACTCAGATTGTGCTGTCCCTGTATATTCATTCCGTACCATGGTGGTGGATACGGATAGGCTCCCTGATAAGTAGAAGACCGGGAACTGGTGCGGTGGTGGTACATTCTGTGCTTGGCCCATCGGCCCTGGACTACCATGCATCGGTAGTGTAGTATTATTCCCTCCAGACCCAGGCGTACCTTCGGTGGAATCATGACCCTATGGTCTGAACATCTTCAACATCTCGCTCAGGAATGCTTTCTGCTGAGCTTGCATTTGATAGACCAGATTTGTAACAATAGTCTCAGAATTCCTGTGAGGAGGCCCAAGAAAATTTGCCGGTACCCTTGGAACCTGCTCTTCCTCAGCTACCGGGCTTGGCTCTCGAACATAGCCTGGTTCTACTTGTTCTTCTCCCTCGAGGCACACCCTATCCTGGTGACGCTTTCGGCCCCTACGACCGTTTCCGCCTACCATCTCAGACTGTTCTGTTTGGATTTTTTCTCTCCTTCTCTTCTCCGGTGGCATTTCTCCTCTGGCTTTTGAGCTTCTACAGTCCGACCGGTCACCCTAGGAGTGATTTTCTTCCGATCCAGATTCGGCATATCGTCTCCAGGTAAGTCTCTTCGCTCTCTATCAAGTTTTTACAAATTTTCCATATCGTCTTTAGTTAGAATTTTAGGTTTTTCTTTGGTTGAGAGTTTCTAACCATAGGAACTCTTTTCCTTCGGCTTAGCCTAAGATCAAAAGCCCTCAACTAATTTGAGCTTCCATCGAACGGTTTCCATAAAAATCAAATTTTTACAATTTTTAACCTAGGTTTTCAAAATTTTTGAAATTTCTTGATTTTTCTTAAATTCCTAAAATTTCTTGTTGTAATTGCCTGTGTTTGATTTGTTTGAAGAGTGTGGGGGTTACGTAAGTCCTCCTCCCCAAGTTTTTGGGTGAGTTCGAGGCTTTTTCCCAAATTACTGTCGTTATGCTGCCGAAATTTTGATAATTTCTAACATTTTCTTCTTGTTTTCTTTTTGTTTTACAGGTCAAATGCCTCCACGATGTGGTCTTGGCAAGCGTTCCTATGTCTTGGGCATGCGCGCTCCTCATCCACCAGTTCGATGAGCAGTGGTTCCGTTCTGAGGCGGCACAAGCCCGTTTCCCTTGGTTCAATAGCAAGAACATAGAGTCTGGACGGCGGGTCAACTTGGAGCAGTTGCACAGGTTTGATGTGCAAGCGGCTTTCGACAGGCTTGGGTGGGTGCCTGTCATTACTTACACTGAGACCACTCGTCCCAACCTGGTTAAGCATTTCTACGTCAACCTGGAGCTCCATGGGGATGTTAATGATCCCAATCAGGGTAGGGACTTACGCATCTCCAGCTACGTTAAGGGCGTCCATATCTCCTTTGACAGTCATCAGTTGGCTGACCTGTTAGGGGTTCCCAACGACGGAGATCTAGTGTATTTCCCTCCAAAAGTGAAGGGCTATCTGAGCGAGGATCTACGTCGAGAGATAGCGGAGCAGTTACTGAATCCTGGGGCCCCTATGAAGGCTGCTAGTCTAAAGCCCCTGGCTCGAGTTTATAGCCGCATCATCCAGCACAACATTGTGCCCCAGAGTGGCCACTACAGTGAGTTATCTCAGCTCACTCAGTACATCACCTACTGCGTCTGCACATAGGAGCGGGTCTCTCTCCCTTACCTCATCATTCGGACTATGCATCAGGCGACTCTGGCCGATCAGGCCAGTAACCTTCCCTATGGTCGTCTCATCACCACTCTTCTTCGGCGCCTACGAGTGAGAATGAGAGGCGAGGTGGCTATGGAGGATACCATGACCTCCGACATCGACTGAGATGCCATTCTGAGGATGCAGATGAACAATCTGCCTGTTAGTGATGACGAGTTGGAGACTCACTCTCGCCCACTCAGGAGGGTAGCAGCCGCAGCAGCAGCAGGCAACAGCAGCAGCCAATGCGGCATATGCAGCAGAGGCTGAGAGTGATGATGACGATGATAGGGCAGAGGGTGTACCCGTGCCAGCTCCATAGCCTATATCTGCAGCACCACCGTCTACATCTACAGCTGGACCGTCTCATCCCCCTCCAGATCCGGTGTTGAGCATGTTCACAGAGATCAGGGACACCCAGAGGGTCATCCTAGAGTCTCAACGAGAGATGGGTCAGGAGTTGGGACGTCTGGCTCATAGCCTATGGGTGATACAGGACCAGGTACACTGGCTTAGGGTCGCTTACGAGCGAGATTATGACATAGCGGACCCTATTCCTCCTCGGCCCCCTACCCTATGATTGTCCCTTTTATTTTCTTCTCTTTTGACTATTTATATAATAGGGTAACTGTCCGGTTTGTGGACTGTACCCTGTAGTACTAGTACATTTGATACTCCCTTTTCATTTAATGAATGTTTTATGGTTCACCCTAACTAGTGCATGAGTATCATTAAATTCCATATTTAATATAGTGTATTATGCTCTTTCTTAGTCCGTCTCAGGTATCAAATAATGCTTAGGGTGTGTTTGTATTAAGATTTTTAAATTCTCCTAACTCAGTTCATTGACTTAGTTAAGTGCAGTATGGTCTGTGGACAGAGCCCGAGCGCTCTGATACCAAGTTGTCACACCCCAATTCTGAACCAACTAGAATGGTGTGAGTGAACCATCATTGAGCCAACGGTTCACACCAGGATCTCGAATAGACCGTGTGCACTCATACAAATCATTTCACATAACCACAATCAGAATATAAATAATACAACGGAAGTCTTTAAATAGAATGAACTATATCTATTGATAAATTAAATAAAATATCCCATTATTTAAATCCAATCATAAAATATAATATCATTACATCTCTTTAAAAGTCAACCGAAAATAACTGAAACAAATAAATAAAATCAATCACAGGTACACGTAGAAAGGGCACTCGCATGAAGCGTCATGCTCGTCCTCTCCTGCCTGTACATCCAGAGCAACAACACCACCATACGCCGGAGCGTTCATATAGTCATCCACCGTGTATCCTGCATCCACATCTAAAAACAATGTGTACACAAAGGGTGAGCTCACAACTTAGCTCAGTAAGACAATCAGACAGTTTCACAATATTATGCATGAGTAACAATCATTTTATGTTGTGGTCTGGTTTAAGTTTGCAATGTGCTATAGAAAGGTTTGGTGGCCCCCGCACCTCTATACACGAGTGTGTGGCACAGCATGGATCACACCACCATCGGCCCACATCCACCGATCATGGAATAGAGATAGAGCTAAGATACCCCCGTACCTCCCATGATGCTCTACCCATACCAGTACCTAAGCCCCTACTCGCCAGGGCTTGCAAACTGGGCTTGCAACTAACCAATCCTATATGTCATCAATGTATGCTCTATCCCAACACAGCCGTCTATGGCATAGAAATAGAGCTAAGGCATCCCCGTACCTCCCCTGATACCTTATCCGTAACTAATCCACTAGGATAGAACAGTATGCAGGTAGACCCTATCCCAACATAACTCCCTACGGCATAGAGATAGAGCTAAGGCATCCCCGTACCTCCCCTTACCCTATCCGTAACTAACCCACTAGGATAGAACAGTACGCAGGTAGACCCTATCCCAACATAACTCCCTACGGCATAGAGATAGAGCTAAAGCATCGTGGACAAGCCAGCGTCGACCTCGGAGACCACAATGCCACATCACCATGACCAGGCCAGCATCAACATCGGAGAACACCGTACCACGATCTTTCCCTGATGCCCCACCCGTACCAAGCATGTTAAGATAGAATACTACAAAAGGTGCCAGTATGAGGAATGATCCCAGGCCCATGCCCCACTCCCCATACTAACGAAAACAATCACATGCCTAACAATCACATCCTATCAATACATGAACAATAATAATAACTGAAAGTAAAAGATGGCATGTGAATATGCACAAACATCACATCATATATTCAGGTTATTAACAAAGATTTATTGTCCATTAATAATTAGGTTTAGGTCAGATTCCCTTACCTGATGCTCATTTGATAGCTTGCTCCACGGCGCAAGATCCAAACGTGCTATCACAAAGTCCTACAATATTATTATGGTTTCATTAGAATAGTTTCTTAGGGTTTACATTGGTCGAAAAACCAACGAAGTTACAAAATACACTCATAGAACTGAGCGGTGGCATGTACCAATCGCAGCTCTGTGGGGAAGACTAGCAACCGGTATGGTCAGCCGGTCCCCACAGACCAGCCCCCCCGAAAGGTATCGGTGGCAACATACCAGTCCCACAGGGTGCAACCGATATAGTCGACCGGTATGTCTCCGGAAGATCATACTTTGGGTTTTTCGACTGTCGTCGATCATTCTCCATGGTTTTCCAGGGTTTTTCCTGTAAGACCCGTGTCAATCTAACCTGGTCTTACCACCTTGAACCAGGATTACCCATCATGGTCGAGTCAAATGGACCAAGGGCGTGAAGGAGATCGAGATCCCAGGAATCAAATCGACCCAAAAACTCTTAATTTGAAGGGAGCATCGCATACCCAGCTAAGCAGGGTCGGACCTCCCAAAGAAGAAATTCAGACCCTCAATTTTGAAGGAAGGGTCGGACATCTTGAACCCTAGGGTCGACGAGATCATCGACCCTCGGTTACTGTAAGAAATAAAAATTAAGAAAGTTCCTAATTTTCGATTGGGATTCTTTCCTAATCTCAATGGGACTTATTTTAAGATGTTCCTACTCTATTTAAAGGACGTCCCTAAGCCTCTTTCACTCCTTTCACAACCCTAATTGAATTGAGAGAAAGAGAAGAGAAGGAAAAGAAGAAGAAGAGAAGCAAGGAAGAGAATTTAACCAAAAGAGAACAGTTGCAGAGAAAAGAGTATTCTTCTCAGGAATGGATACTAATTCCTTGAGTTTCTACAGACCTTAGGATAGATATTGATGAGAGTGTGATCTCGGAGAAACCCAAACTATCAACCCATGGTTAGATTTTCATGGAAAATCATAGGAGAATGCGTGAAAGCTATTTAAGTGGATGATTCATGGTTCTAGACCATGGAATGAATGTTGAATGGAATATAGAAACAAGCCATAGAACCCCAAACACAAAGAATGGACTAAAAAGAGGGAATTGGACGAAAGTGCACCGAGGGTCGCACTGAGGGTCGATGACCATCCGACCCTAGGTGATCCTGACCATTGACCCTCAGTGTTCGAAAAGTTCAGATTTGGGGAGGGTCGCACCCAGGGTCGATCAGGACTCCGACCCTACCTCCGACCCTCAGTTAATAGAATTGTTTTTAAATTCTGAATAAATTCTAATTAAATTTTATCAGCTTTGTTAGGTCTTCTAGCAATATAATAACATTATAAAGGTGATTTTAAAGCTTGGAAAAGTATCTATTAGCAAGCTAAGGTGAGGAAACATAACTCTAAACTAATTGGTTAATAACAAACTATTTTTTATTTTTTTTAGTCCAATGCTATTCTTGATTCTATGCGAATATGTTTGTAATGTGCATACAACATGCCATCCAATATTTCTATTATTTGTTCATGCATATTTACTTTATTGTTTATAACATGATGATGATGTTGATGATAGGAATAGGCATGTGATTGTATGTGTGTGGTTGGTGTACTTGATGCGAGCGAGTATTAGGGGAGGTGTGATGAGGACGTCAATATACGTTAACCTTTGACGGGTCTCAGCACTTTAGTTCTATCTCTAACTCAAGTCTTGTGCATTAGCATCGTCGTATCACCATTACTTTAGCAGAACTATTATGTCGTAGAGTATCAGGGGAGGTGGTCTCGGTCCTTGTAGTCTCTGACTCTACCGGGGGACCTTAGCTCTATCTCTATGGACATTCTAAGGGATACTGGGGTGAGGCCTTGGATACACTGTTTGGCATTAGGATTGGTTAGTTGCGAGCCTAGTTTGCAAGCCCTCGCCAGCAGGGGCTTATGTATTGGTATGGCACTATATAGCAATAAACGTTAACCTTTGTTATATAATGTTATGGTAGGGTGGATGGGGACGACGATAAACGTTAACCTTTGGGCGAACTTCCACACCCTGTGTATAGAGGTGGGGTCAATAAACGTTAACCTTTGACCACCCAACCTTTCTATTGTGCATTGCAAACTATAAACCAGACCAAAGATATGAATTGATTGCATGCATTTGTATTATTGCATTGTTTTGTCTACTCACTGAGCCGTGATGTGTGCTCACCCCCTTGACGTCGAATATTTTAGTTGATGATGCAGGTTTCACAGTTGAAGACTATATGAGTGCTCCAGCCAACGGGAATGTAGCAGAGATGGAAGCTGAAGCTGAAGTGGATGCACATGACTCCTCTTGCGAGTGCCACTCATGTGTATTTGATTAGACATTTTGTAGGTTTCCTATTTTGGATTTAATAAAGACATGTATTTGATATTTATTTATGTCTTAGTGGAAACAGAATAATTTGCTATTAAATTATTAATATCACCGTAGATTCTCAGTTCATTTTAGTATAAGACTTCCGGTATTGTGTATTTACTTTGATTGTGATTACGGATGTATGGGGGTTCAGATAACGCGGGGATAGCCTACTCGAGATCCCGTAAAAGATTGAGAAGAAAAAGAGGGAGAGGAAAAGGAAAGAGAACCGTTTGGGTTTTATTAGCGGTTCATCACACAGATCTCAAGTGTATGGAATTGGGGTGTGACAACTTGAAAAAAAAAAATGGAAACAATAAAGAGTAGGTCTCCGGGCCTTATCTGAATTCGAACTAACATACATTCAAGACAAATGTTGGTTAACCCGAGATAGGATAAAAAAAAAGACCTGATAAAAAGGAAGGATTGGTAATATTAACACACTATAAGCACAAGTGATGGTTGAGACCAAATTTAAAAAGAGAATAATACATCTATTAAAGGGGAAACAAGTTACATACAATGAGAGAAAAACAAACTGTATATACATAACTAAAGCAGAGTACAGTCCACATCCCGGACAGTTTCTCCGTAGTACAAAGAAAATAAAGTACAATCAAGAAGCTGGAGGCGAAGGAGGAGGCGGAGCCTCACGGTCTCTGTCATAGTCCTCGGCATAGACTCTAGTCAACCAGGCTATCTGAGTCTGGGTCGTCTGTTGACTAGTAGTAAGATCGGCTACCCTCCTATCAGTCGCACGTTGAACCTCAAGGAGCTCTCCCATCCGCGTGTCTGATGCGTGCTGGGCAGCTAGCAACTCATCCATCCTCAGATTAGATCTGCGCTGAGCCTCCCTGATCACCTGCAACATCTCCATCATATCAGAAGGTGGGCGTAAAGGGCCAGCCGCATGAGAAGGACCAATCTCAGGTACAGGATCCGCCGCAGGAGAAGTACCAACTCCAGCGCATGCGTAGGTGAAGGCGGGGGTATCGCATCGACATCCATATACATACGGTCGTCATCATCGACAGGATCCACATGAGCTCTAGCAGCGGCAGCAGCAGCCTCAGTGTCAGCCATCTCAATACGAATGTGAGGGCGCACCATCGCATTCCTCTCCTCATCACTAACCTGGGCATCTCGCAGGCCCATCTTACAGATAGCCTCCTAATCTAGAGGTGACGAGAAGGTTTTCTCCTGAATCTTCTCATCTACTAAGTCCACCCCCAGGCGAGTAAGCAGGACAGTGATCATACATCCATAGGGTAGGTTACCCCTATGACCGGACAATGTAGCACTAATCATGGTCCGCATGATGATGTATGGAAGACAAATTGGCTGTCTAATGCAGATACTATATATCAGAAACTGGGTCAGCTGAGAAACCCTCTCATAGTGCCCACTCTACGGAATCAGATTATGCTCGATAATCTTATAGAAGACCCATGGAGCAGGACGCAGGTAACAGGCTCTCATCTGCCAGCGATCAGGTCGTAGCAGCTGGTTGTCAATCTCTGCCCTCATCTCCATGGAAACAAACTGGGGCTCTCCAGGCGCACAGTACACCATGGGGCCATCATAAGGAATGCTCAGTAGATCGGCCAGTTGCCGATAGTCAAATGAAATGTGCACCCCTTTAACATAGCTGGTGATGCGCAACTCTTGAACCCTCTCAACGTCATTGTAATTTCCCACCACCTGGAGATTACAATAGAACTGACGCACCAAATCCGGACATGTGCACGCGTCATAAGTAATGATAGGGAGCCACCCCATGTCACCAAATGCCCTCTCAACGTTGAACAAGGCTAGCTCAGCCAATTTCACCATACGACCACCCTCCACTTTCTTTCGAGCATAGTCGACATAGTGTGCCTCGGCTTCGTTGGAGCGGAAGCGAAGCGGATCACGAACTCGGGGTATCTTGGTACGAGCCATGGTATTTGCACATAAGAAAGAAAAAGGGAGACAATGAGTTAATAGGATAAAAATCTGAAATTGACATTATAACAACGTAAGTTGGCCAAAAGCCACACTTTTCACCCGTACACACGGGCAGGAGGACTTACGTAGGTTCCTACATATCCTACAACCCACATACAGTAGGAAATTGGAACTAACGAAGACCAATTGGAAGAAATTTCAAGAAACCGAAAATTTCAACAAATTAGGGCAAACGAGCAAAAATCCAAGTTTCTCGATAACCAACCGATGAAACTCAAAAAATTTTGAGGGCTTTCGTTCCTTGAGATAGCAATAACAAAAGCCCCCAATAAAAATCGAATTTTTACGGTTGGAAAAATTTAATTTGAAGAATACCAGTTAAATGAGCAAAAACCTAGAAAAGAAAACCTGAAAACAGGTGAAAATGGGAGAATATACCTGTATGGATGATGTGGACGTCGAAACCCGGACTCAAACCGACCAAAAACAGTGGAGTGACACTGTAGCAACTCAGAGGGGAGAGACGAGTCGAAACGAGAGGGAAATAATAAAAAAATGACCCAAAATCAGATCTTAAAAATCTAATTTTTGGTCTGAGGGTCGGACAATTCGACCAGAACCATCGACCCTCGGATCGACCCTCCCATCGACCCTCGGCTCTCGGGAATCTGACAGAAAACTAAGGGTCGGAACTGAGGGTCGGACACCCATCGACCCTCACATTGACCCTCAGCTCTCAGGAAGAACAGGTCATTCCCAGAGTCGGATACTAAGGGTCGGACATACCATCGACCCTCACGATCGACCCTGCATAGAAAAGACAGTATTTTTTTTAAAAAATGAGCTGGAATTGGAATTTTATATCGGTTAGTGTGCCTACATGAAATATAAATGACTTCTCACCTATTTTGATAATTTTCAGGCACCACTAATCATAGAAGGAATTATGTCTGGACGTAGGGTAACCCAACAGAACCGAAATGCAGTTCCACCACCACCACTCGTGGAGGAGACCAGTCAGGAAAATAATTATGCACCGGGTAATCCAGAACAGGTAAACCCTACAAATTTGCCACCTCCACCACCAGAGCTAGCAACCGTGGTGATGAATCTAGCTTAGCAGTTGCAACAGCACCGGTGGGTAACCACCCAGCACCTCAAACACCTCAACAACCTGCTGCACAGATTCCAGTACAGGCTCCGAAAGCAGCTCAGGTTAATTACCAGTATCCACCCCATATGTTTGGGGCATATCCCCAAAATCAGTTGGATCACTCTCGACTAGTGGAGAGATTCTAGAAGATGAAACCCAAGGAATTCAATGGAAAACCGTCTGATCCATTGTGGCCAGCACTCTGGATAGACGAGATGGAGAGAAATTTCCTCATGATGACTATCACAGAGGAAGAAAAAGTATTATGTGCCACCTTCATGCTAAAGGGTGACGCACATCATTGGTGGAAATCTGCTAGGGCTTACTTATTGACCAAGCACGCCCCGACTGACTTGGGCTATATATAAAGAAGCTTTCTTCGAGAAATATTTTCCACGAAGCTTCAAAGATTCTATGGAGAAAGAGTTCCTAAGTTTATATCAGGGACAGATGTCAGTGGATGCATATCAACAGCGTTACGAGGAGCTGTTTTTCTTTGCACCACTTAGCATGCAAGAAGAAGACACCAAAACCCGTAGGTTCGTCACGGGACTGAGAGGAAGCATCAGGGAACACGTTCTGGGCTTAGAAAAGAAGATTTATAATGAAGCTGTCCAAATCGCTCGAGTTATTGAATCGAGCCAGAAGGAGAGTTATTTCACACAGAACAGGGGTATAAAAAGGCCAGCTGGAAATTCTTACAACGGAGGCAATAACAGGACATATAAGCCTTTCCGCCCTCAGAATTTTACTGCTGCAACCAAGACTACTCCAGTAGCTCAACCTCAGCCAAAACCAAATTCTGAAAGCCCGAAGTGTTATAACTGCAACCAATCGGGACATATGGCAAGGGAGTGCCCAAAGCCCAAGAAGCAGTTACATCAGGGACGGGTATATGTTGTTACATCCGAGGATGCTGCCGCATCACCCGATGTGGTCACAGGTATGACTGAAACCTTTTAAGTTGCAATTACTTTGTATGAGCATGTAGACTAAGTAAAATAAATCACAGGTATTGTACCTATAAATGGCGTACCCGCCAGAGTACTCTTTGACTCAGGAGCTACTCATTCATTTATATCTGTGTCATTCGGAAAGAAGATAAACTTACCCATCAAAACATTAGACTACAAATTACTTGTACGGTCACCGATGGGGTTGGAAGTGGAATTAGAGAAAGACTATGGACCATGTCCAGTTCTCATTGGCGAGAAAACCTTCGATGCAACCTTGATACAACTTGAGATGGAAGACTTTGACGTCATCTTGGGAATGGACTGGTTAGCTCGGCATTCTACAAACCTATTATGCGCCGAAAAGAAGCTAACGTTCAAAGACAAAGAAGGAGCAGAATTTAGTTTTTAGGGAAACAAACTTCCCTGTAGACGCAAGCTCATACTCTCAGCACTAAAGGCTAAGAAGTGCCTTGAAAAGGGAGTAGTTGGGTATCTAGTATCAGTGGTCGACCTAACCAAGGAAGCACCACAAATGGAAGATATTTAAGTCGTGCGGGACTATCCCGACATATTTCCAGAGGAACTACCAGGATTACCACCCGACCGAGCCACACAGTTTGTGTTAGACCTTGTACCTGGAACCGCACCAGTATCAAAAGCACCTTATAGAATGGCTCCTACGGAACTGAAGGAACTAAAAGTGCAACTACAAGAACTACTGGATAAGGGTTATATTCGACCCAGTATATCACCATGGGGGGCACCGGTGTTATTCGTAAAGAAGAAGGACGGTAGCGTTCAATTATGTATCGACTATCGGGAGTTGAATAAACTGACAATCAAGAATCGATATCCACTACCCAGGATCGATGACTTGTTCGATCAGTTACAAGGAGCAAAAGTGTTTTCTAAGATCGATCTTCGATCAGGCTATCATTAGCTGAAGATTAAAGAAGGGGATATTCCGAAGACAGCTTTCAGGACCAGATATGGACATTATGAGTTCTTAGTCATGTCTTTCTGATTAACTAACGCACCGGCAACTTTCATGGAACTTATGAACCGGGTTTTCCACGATATGCTGGATACGTCGGTTATAGTATTTATTGATGATATATTGGTATACTCCAAGGACAAAGAAACCCATATCAAGAACCTAAACGCAGCCCTACAACATTTAAGAAAAGAGAAGTTATATGCCAAACTTTCGAAATGTGAGTTTTGGCTAAGTGAAGTCGCCTTCTTAGGCCATGTAGTATCCGCTGAAGGAATCAAAGTGGACCCCAGTAAGATCGAGGCTATTGTAAAGTGGGAAGCACCAAAGAGCGTTTCAGAAATTAAAAGTTTTCTGGGTCTAGCTGGTTATTATCGGAGATTCGTAGAAGATTATTCCCGGATTGCCGTACCTCTTACCAGTTTGACTAAGAAAGGTGAAAAGTTTGTGTGGACCGATAAATGTGAGAAGTGTTTTCAAACGTTGAAGACCAGATTGATATCCGCTCTGATTTTGACTATTTCTGTTCCAGGACAGACATTTACTTTATACACTGATGTGTCAGGACTGGGACTAGGATGTGTGCTTATGCAAGGAGAGAAAGTAATTGCTTACGCCTCGAGACAATTGAAAATACATGAGAAAAATTACCCCACCCATGATTTGGAGTTAGCAGCAATAGTACATGCTGTCAAGATATGGAGACATTATCTATACGGAGAGAAATTTCAGATTAAGTCGGACCATAAAAGTCTTACTTATTTATTTAATCAGAAGGAGTTGAATATGAGACAAAGAAGATGGTTGGAACTGTTGAAAGACTATGATTGTGATATCCAGTATCATCCGGGAAAAGCGAACGTAGTAGTAGATGCGTTAAGCAGAAAAGAAATGATAAAATTGCAAGGAGAGGTTAGCCCAACTGTAGCAATGTGTACTACCAGAATGGTATTCAATCACGAAAATGAGCAATATGTGATAGACACAACGGATGAGTCAGCCAACCAAGGGTTTATTCATCGGTTTTCAAATATGTTCGCCGCTTTGAAAATTATACCAGACAAAATGGATGAAGTGAAGACAGCTATTAAATCAGATCCTTATCTGAGAATAGTGCAAGAAGATATCGAAAAATGTAGGACTAATCCTGAGTTCACCTTGGACGAAGAGAGGGTACTGAAATACAAAGGAAGAATATGTGTACATGTGTACCTAAAACAGAAAGTATGGACATTAGACACCGATTGATGAAGGAAGCCCATACCACCATCTATTCGATACATCCTGGATGTACAAAAATGTATCATGATCTAAAGAAACAATATTGGTGTAGGGGAATGAAAGCAGATGTAGCCAAGTTCGTGTCTCAATGCCTAAATTGTCAGAAAGTAAAAGCTGAACGACAAAGACCCACAGGACTCTTACAGCCATTATCGGAACCAGCATAGAAATGGGACTGCATCACTATGGACTTCGTCACGGGACTACCACTGTCTCCTCGAGTAGTTGACGCAGTTTGGGTGATTGTGGACCGTCTGACTAAAACAGCTCGCTTCATACCTATACGACCTCAGTATACACTGGAAAGGTTAGCAAAGCTGTATGTGGATAATATTGTTCGATTACATGGTGTTCCAGAAAGCATTGTGTCTGATAGAGATCCACGATTTACTTCTAAGTTTTGGGAAAGATTGCAAAAGGCTATGGGTACAACATTGAAGTTCAGTACTACATTCCACCCACAGACAGACGGACAGTCAGAGCGTACAATTCAGATTCTAGAAGATATGCTACGAGCATGTGTAATTGATTTCAAAGGATCATGGGATGAAAGGTTACCATTGATCGAGTTCGCTTATAACAATAGCTATCAGGCTATTATACAGATGTCACCTTATGAAGCACTGTATGGTAGAAAGTGTCGAACTCCTTTGTTTTGGAATGAAGTTGGAGAACGTAGTATTGTTGGACCGGAGTTTGTTGAAGAGACTTGCCGAGTGGTCGACATTATCAAGGAAAGAGTGAGAACGGCTCAGAACCGTCAAAAGCAATATGCAGAAATTCGACGCAGAGATCTGGAGTTCATTGTAGGTGATAAAGTAGTTTTGAAGGTATCGCCTATGCGAGGATTAAAAAGGTTCGGGCAGAAAGGGAAACTAAGTCCAAGATATGTCGGGCCATATGAAATTCTAGCTAAGCATGGTAAAGTGGCTCATCAGTTAGTACTACCACCATCTATGTCAAGTGTGCATGACATATTTCACATTTCCCTATTGAAGAAGTATGTCAAGGATCCAACGCACGTTTTGACAGTAGATTTGCCAAAATTGACAGATGATTTGACATTTGAAGTAACACCAACAGAAATCACCAGCCGAAAGGTTCAACATCTACGCAACCGAGATATCTATTATGTTAAGGTCACATGGAAAAGTAAAGACATGGAAGAAATTACATGGGAAGAAGAAAATGCTATGCGAAAGCAATACCCTCACTTATTTTGTAAGACCCGTGTTAGTTTAACCCGGTCTTACCACCTTGAACCAGGTTTACCCATCATGGTCGAGTCAAATGGACCAAGGGCGTGAAAGAGATCGAGATCCCAGGTATCAAATCGACCAAAAAATACTAAATTTGAAGGGAGAGTCGCATACCCAGCTAAGCAGGGTCGGACCTCCCAAAGCAGAAAGTCAGACCCTCAATTTTGAAGGGAGGGTCGGACATCTTGAACCCTAAGGTCGACGGGATCATCGACCCTCCCATCGACCCTCTGTTACCGTAAGATATAGAAAGTTGGAAATTTCCTAATTTTTGATTGGGATTCTTTCCTAATCTCAATGGGATTTATTTAGGATGTTCCTACTCTATTTAAAGGACGTCCCTAAGCCTCTTTCACTCCTTTCACAACCCTAATTGAATTGAGAGAAAGAGAAGAGAAGGAAAAGAGGAAGAAGAGAAGCAAGGAAGAGAATTTAGCCAAAAGAGAAGAGTTGCAGAAAAGGAGTATTCTTCTCAGGTATGGATACTAATTCCATGAGTTTCTACAGACCTTAGGTTAGATATTTATGAGAGTGTGATCTCAGAGAAACCCAAACTATCAACCCATGGTTAGGTTTTTATGGAAAACCATAGGAGAATGCATGAAAGCTATTTAGGTAGATGATTCATGGTTTCAGACCATGGAATTAATGTAGAATGGAATGTAGGAGCAAGCCATAGGATCCCAAGCGTGAAGAATAGACTAAAAGAGGGAATTGGGCCAAAGTGCACCGAGTGTCGCACCGAGGGTCGATGACCATCCGACCCTAGGTGATCCTGACCATCGACCCTCAGTGTTCGGGAAGTTCAGATTTGGGGAGGGTCGCACCAGGGTCGATCATGACTCTGGCCCTACCTCCGACCCTCAGTTAACAGAGTGGTTTTTAAATTCTGAAGAAACTCTAATTAAATTTTATCGGCTTTGTTAGGTCTTCTAGCAATATAATAACATTATAAAGGTGATTCTAAAGCTTGGAAAAGTATCTATTAGCAAGCTCTGGTGAGGAAACAGAACTCTAAACTAATTGGTTAATAACAAACTGTTTTCTATTTTCTTGAGTCCAATGCTATACTTGATTCTATGCGAATATGTTTGTAATGTGCATACAACATGTCATCCAATATTTCTTTTACTTTTTCTTGCATATTTACCTTATTGTTTATAACATGATGATGATGATGATGATAGGAATAGGCATGTGATTGTATGTGTGTGGTTGGTGTACTTGATGCGAGCGAGTATCAGGGGAGGTATGATGGGAACGTCAATAAACGTTAATCTTTGGCGGGTCTCAGCACTTTAGCTCTATCTCTAACTCAAGTCTTGTGCATTAGCATCGTCGTATCGTCATTACTTTAGCAGAACTATTATGTCGTAGAGTATCAAGGGAGGTGGTCTCGGTCCTTGTAGTCTCTGACTCTATCGAGGGGCCTTAGCTCTATCTCTATGGACATTCTGAGGGATGCTGGGGTGAGGCCTTGGATACACTGTTTGGCATTAGGATTGGTTAGTTGCAAGCCCAGTTTGTAAGCCCTCGCTAACAGGGGCTTACGTGTTGGTATGGTATTATATAGCAATAAATGTTAACCTTTGTTGTATAATGTCATGATTAGGGTGGATGGGGACGACGATAAACGTTAACCTTCGGGCGGACTTCCACACCCTGTGTATAGAGGCGGGGTCAATAAAAGTTAACCTTTGACCACCCAACCTTTCTATTGTGCATTGCAAACTATAAACCAGACCAAAGATGTGAATTGATTGCATGCATATGTATTGTTGCATTGTTTTGTCCACTCACTGAGCCGTGATGTGTGCTCACCCCCTCGACGTCGAAAATTTATAGTTGATGATGCAGGTTATACAGTTGAAGATTACATGAATGCTCCAGCGTATGGGAACGTGGCGGCGATGGAAGCTGAAGCTGAAGGGGATACACATGACTCCTCTTGCGAGTGCAACTCATGTGTATTCGATTAGATATTTTCTTAGGTTTCCTTATTTGAATTTAATAAAGACATGTATTTGATAATTATTTATGTCTCAGTTGATACATAATAATTTACTATTTAATATTTATATCACATTAGATTCTCAGTTCATTTTATTATAAGATTTTTGCTATTCTGTATTTACTCTGATTATGATTATGGATGTGTGGAAGTTTAGATAAAACGGATATAGCCTACTCGAGATCCTGGTTGAATTGCTAGCGGTTCATCACACCATTCTGAACAGTGCGGAATTGGGGTGTGACAACTTGGTATCAGAGCCTCTCAGGCCTTGTCCGCTAAACTAACATACATTCGAGACAATTGTGAACTGAGAAAGGATAAAAGTAAAAAATTGTAATATAAACACACTGTAAGCACAAGTGATGATTGAGACCAAATTTAAAAAGAGAATAATCCATCTATTAAAGGGGAAACAAGTTACATATAATGAGAGAGAGAAACAAAATGTATATACACAACTAAAGCAGAGTACAGTCCACAACCTGGACAGTTACTCTGTAGTATAAGAAAATAGTACAATCAAGAAGCTGGAGATGAAGGAGGAGGCGGGGCCTCACGATCTCTGTCATAGTCCTCAGCATAGACTCTAGTCAACCAGGCTATCTGAGTTTGGGTCGTCTGTAGACTAGCTGTGAGATCGGCTACCCTCCGATCAGTCGCACGCTGTACCTCTATAAGCTCTCCCATCTGTGTGTCTGATATGCGCTGGGCGGCAAACAGCTCATCCACTCTCACACACTGAGCATCTAGCAACTCCTCCATCCTCAGATCAGATCTGCGCTGAGCCTCCCTGATCTCCTGCAACATCTCCATCATGTCAGAAGGTAGAAGTGAAGGACCAGCCGCATGAGAAGGACCAGCCTCAGGTGCAGGAGCCGTCGCAGAAGAAGTACCAACTCGAGCCGCATGTGTAGGGGAAGGCGGTGGTATCGAGTCGACATCCATATACATACGATCGTCATCATCGACAGGATCCACACGAGCTCTAGCAGCGGCAGCAGCGGCCTCGGCGTCAGCCATCTCGATGCGAGTGTGAGGTCACACCATCTCGTTCCTCTCCTCATCATTGACTTGGGCATCCCGCATACCCATCTTGCAGATAGCCTCCCAATCTAGAGGCGACGAGAAGGTCTTCTCCTGGATTTTCTCATCTACTAGATCAACCACCAGACGGGTCAGTAGAACTGTAATCATGCGTCCATAGGGTAGATTACCCCTATGACCGGACAATGTAGCACTAATCATGGTCCGCATGATGATGTAGGGAAGGCAGACCGGCTGTCTGGTGCGGATGCTATATATCAAAAACTCGGGTCAGCCGAGAAACCCTCTCATAGTACCCACTCTGCGGGATCAGATTATGCTTTGGATAATCTTACGGAAGACCCATGGAGCTGGACGCAGGTAACAAGCTCTCATCTGCCAGTGATTAGGTCGTAGCAGCTGATTGTCGATCTCTGCCCTCATCTCCATGGAAACAAACTGGGGCTCTCCAGGCGCACAGTACACCATGGGGCCATCATAAGTTATGCCCAACAGATCGGCCAGTTGCCGATAATCAAAGGAAATGTGCACCCCTTTAACATAACTGGTGATGCGTAACTCTTGACCATGCTCAACGTCATTGTAATTCCCCACCACCTGGAGATTACAATAGAACTGGCGCACCAAATCCGAACATGTGCACGCATCGTAGGTGATGACAGGGAGCCACCCCATGTCACCAAATGCTCTCTCTACGTTGAACAAGGCTAACTCAGCCAAGTTCACCGTACAACCACCCTCCACTTTCTTACGGGCATAATCGGCTTCATTAGAGCGAAAGCGAAGTGGATCACGAACTCTGGGTGTCACACCCCAATTCTGATCCAACCAGAATGGTGTGAGTGAACCATCATTGAACCAACGGTTCACACCAGGATCTCGAATAGGCCGTGTCCATTCATACAAACCATTACACATAACCAATAATTAAAATATAAATATTACAGCGGAAGACTTTAAATAGAATGAACTGAGTATCTATTGATAATTTAAATAAAATATCCAATTATTCAAATCCAAACATAAACTATAATATCTTTTACATCTCTTAATACCAAACAAAAATAACGGGAACAACTAAATAAAAATCCATCACAAGTACACACAGAAAGGGCACTCGCATGAAGCATCATGCTCGTCCTCCCCTGCTTGTACATCCAGAGCAGCCACACCACCGTGCGCCGGAGCGTTCACATAGTCGTCCACAGTGTAACCTACATCAACAACTAAAAACATGTATATATACAAAGGGTGAGCTACCAACACAGCTCAATAAGATAATCCGACAGTTTCACAAGATTATGCATGAGTAACAATCAATTTTATGCTGTGGTCTGGTTTTAAGTTTACAATGTGCCATAGAAAGGTTTGGTGGCCCCCGCACCTCTATACACGAGTGTGTGGCACCTCATGGATCACACCCCCATTGGCCCACATGCACCCATTATGGAATAGAGATAGAGCTAAGATACCCACGTACCTCCCCTGATACTCTACCCATGCCAGTACCTAAGCCCCTACTGGCCAGGGCTCGCAAACTGGGCTCGCAACTAACCAATCCTATATGTCATCAATGTATGCTCTATCCCAGCACAGCCGTTTACGGCATAGAGATAGAGCTAAGGCATTCCCACACCTCCCCTGATGCCCTATCCGCAACAAACTCACTAGGATAGAAACATAACGCAGGTAGACCCTATCCCAACATAACTCCCTACGGCATAGAGATAGAGCTAAAGCATCGTGGACAAGCCAGCGTCGACTCGGAGCCCACAGTACCACATAACAATGGCTGGGACAACATCAATATCGGAGACCATCGTACCACGACCTTCCCCTGATACCCCACCCGTACCAAGCATGTTAAGACAGAATACTACAAAAGGTGCTAATGTGAAGAGCGATCCCAGGCCCATGCCCCACTCCACACACTAACAAAAACAATCACATGCCTAACAATCACATCCTATCAATGCATGAACAGTAATAATAACTGAAAGTAAAGGATGTGAATATGCACAAACAACACATCTCATATAATCAGGTGATTAACAACAATTTACTGTCCATTAATTATTAGGTTTAGGTCAGATTCCCTTACCTGACGCTCGTTGGTTAGCTTGCTCCACGTCGCAAGATCCAAACGGCAAGTCACAAAGTCCTACAATATTATTAGGGTTTCATTAAAATAACATTCTTAGAGTTTCATGTTGGTCGGAAACCAACATGGTTATAAAATACCCTCACAAAGCTAACCGGTGGCACGTACCGGTCACAGCTCTGTGGAAAATACTGGCGATCGGTATGGTCAGCCGGTCCCCACAGACAACCTCCCGAGAGATAGCGGTCGCAACATACCGGTCGCACTATGTGCAATCGGTATAGTCGACCGGTATGTCTCCGAAAGACCATACATGGGTTTTTCGATTGCCGACGATCATCCTCCATGGATTTTCAGGGTTTCTCCTATCCATTCTAAGTCTAGGCTTTGAGTTAGAGTTATCCCCAACTCATTCAAGTCTCGTTTCGATGAATATCATCTCGAAACTCGAATCTAGGGTTTGACGGCAACTTAGGGTTTATTGGCCAATTTAGGGTTTTAGATCAATACCTACTTTGCATGGTATTGATCCACCCACACAACTAACATAGGGTAAGAAGATGGATTCAAACACTTACCGTTGACTGGCGTAATGAGAGCGTCGTCGAACGGTAATGGCGGCACCTCCTTCTCCTTTCCAACCTCTTTCTCTTCTCTAGGGTTTGTGATAGACAATGGAAAGGATTTGAGGAGGTTTAAGGGTGTATTTATAGGCTAGAAATAGGGTTTAGTAACCCTACTAGGAATAGGAAACTTCTAGGATTCGAAATCAGGAAAGCGGGACCCGTAGAGACCAATTTCCAAATTCCCACACATAGCTGCGCAGGCCATACCGGTCGACCGGTACCAAGACCAGTACCATCGACCGGTATACCTAAAATCAGGTATAATTGGTCGACTTCGGTCTGATTTTGTACCTGTTTGTTATCCGCTTGCCCCGTCTGGCCCAGTGATGATCGGAAGACCTGTCATGACACAAAACCAAGGTTTAGACCGGGTTTTCAGAGTGCGGGTCTTACAACTCCACCACCCTTAAAAGAAATTTCGTCCTGAAATTTGCATGTAGGTTCTACAACTCCTTCACCCTTAAAAGAAATTTCGGCCTCGAAATTTGAACGTACCTTGATCGTCGAAAAGATTAGGGTACTCCTTCCTCATTGCGCTCTCTTCTTCCCAAGTAATTTCCTCCACATTTTGGCTTCTCCAATGCACCTTCACATAATGGATATCCTTGGTTCGAAGTTGCTGAACTTTTCGACTTGAGAGCATTACAGGCACCACTTCGAAAGTTAGATCTTCAGTCAAGTCTGGGGGATCAACGGTCAAGATGTGCGATGGATCTTTGACATACTTCTTCAGTAATGATACATGGAACACATTATGAACACTAGACATAGATGGTGCTAGAGCCAATTGATATGCTACATTACCACGTCGGGTCAAAATCGTATATGGTCCCACATACCTGGGGCATAGCTTCCCCTTCTTACCAAACCGTTTCAGACCTCGCACCGGTGATACCTTCAAGAATACCTTGTCACCCACTGCAAACTCCAGATCTCGACGTCGATTATCCGCATAGTGCTTCTGTCGAACTTGAGCTGTCTTTACTCTCTCTTTGATCTAATCAATCACTCGGCAAGTTTCTTCAACAAACTCTGGTCCTATAATTCTTCTTTCTCCCACCTCGTTCCATAACAGAGGTGTACAACACTTCTTCCCATAGAGTGCTTCATATGGGGCCATCTGAATTGTAGCCTGATAGCTGTTGTTGTAAGCAAACTCGATAAGTGATAGCTTCTCATCCGAAGCTCCTTTGAAGTCTAATGCACAAGCTCGGAGCATATCTTCTAAAATTTGAATAGTTTGCTCTGACTGTCCGTCCGTCTGAGGGTGGAAAGCTGTACTGAACTTCAACTTTGTTCCCATAGCTTTCTGTAATCCTTCCCAGAACTTTGATGTAAAACGGGGATCTCTGTCAGATACTATACTCTCTGGAACGCCATGAAGTCTGACTATATTATCAACATATAACTTGGCCAGCTTCTCCATGGTATACTGAGGTCTGACCACAATAAATCGAGCTGTCTTCGTGAGTCGATCTACTATTACCCAAACTGCATCCACTGACCTTGGTGTCAAAGGTAGGCCAGTGACGAAATCCATGGTGATACAATCCCACTTCCATGCAGGTTCCGGTAATGGCTGTAGTAAACCTGCGGGTCTCTGCCTTTTGGCTTTAACTTGATGATAATTCAGACATTGAAACACGAAACGAGCTATATCAGCTTTCATACCCCTCCACCAATAAAGTCTTCTTAGATCATGGTACATCTTGGTACTTCCTGGATGCACCGAATATAGAGTGTAATGAGCTTCAGTCATAACTCGATCTCTAATATCACAGATCCGGTGAGATCTTCAATGCGGCGAACATCATAGTGAACTTATGAATCAAGCCTTGCTCAACTGGATCTTCTGCAGTTTCAATTATATGCTCTTCATCACCTTCGATTAAACTAGAGGCTGCGGCACATAATGCAGCATTTGTACTTGGTCCTGCCTCAGGTTTCGATGCCCATTTTCTACTTAAGGCGTCAGCCACGACATTTGCTTTACCCGGATGATACTGGATGTCACAATCATAATCTTTTAATAATTCCAGCCATCTCCTCTGTCTCATATTCAGATCCTTCTGAGTGAAAAGGTAGGTTAAGCTCTTGTGATCTGACTTGATCTGAAACTTCTCACCGTACAAGTAGTGTCTCCAAGTCTTGATTGCATGTATAACCGCTGCTAACTTCAAATCATGCGTAGGATAGTTCTTCTCATGCTCCTTTAACTGTCTTGATGCGTAAGCAATCACCTGTTCTCCTTGCATCAATACACACCCAATACCCAACCCTGAAGCATCCGTATATAAAGTAAATGGTACGTTGGGTTCTGGGATGGTCAAGATAGGTGCAGAAACTAGTCTTGACTTCAAAGTCTGAAAGCACTTCTCACACTCATCTATCCATATGAATTTCTCTCCCTTCTTAGTCAATCTGGTGAGTGGAACAGCGATCCTGGAGTAATCTCCCACGAATCTTCTATAATAACCAGCCAACCCAAGGAAACTACGAATCTCCGCAACAGATTTTGGTGCTTCCCATCCTACTATAGCAGCTATCTTACTTGGATTAACCTTGATACCGTCTCTAGATACTACATGGCCCAAGAAGGCCACTTCCTTCAACCAAAACTCACACTTCTTGAATTTTGCATAAAGCTTCTCCTGTCTCAGCCGTTGTAGGGCTGCCCTCAAGTACGATGTATGAGTCTCCATGTCTTTAGAGTAGATCAATATGTCATCGATGAATACGATGACCGAAGTGTCCAACATATCATGGAACACTCGGTTCATCAGTTCCATGAATGATGCTGGAGCATTGGTCAACCCGAAAGGCATAACTAGAAACTCATAATGTCCATATCTCGTCCTGAAAGCAGTCTTCGGAATATCTCCGGCCTTGATCTTCAGTTGGTGATACCCCGATCGGAGATCAATCTTCGAGAAAACCTTTGCACCCTGTAACTGGTTAAACAAATCATCGATCCTAGGCAAGGGATACCGATTCTTGATCGTCAACTTGTTCAGCTCACGGTAGTCAATACATAGCCTTACACTTCCATCTTTCTTCTTGACAAATAATACCGGTGCTCCCCAAGGTGATATACTAGGTCGTATAAAGCCCTTATCCAATAATTCTTGTAACTGGGTCTTCAACTCCATTAACTCGGTCGGGGCCATTCTATATGGTGCTTTAGACACCGGCGCCGAACCTGGCATAAGGTCTATCACAAATTCTGTAGCCCTGTCTGGTGGTAAACCTGGGAGATCTTCTGGAAAGATATCTGGAAATTCTCGTACCACCTCTAGATCTTCCATCTTTGGCACCTCCGCAGTGGTGTCGACTACAGATATTAGATAACCCACTCCCCCTTTCTCTAAGCATCTCTTAGCTTTTAGGGCGGAGAGGATCAGCTTTCGCTTCCTAGATAGCTTGATCCCAGCGAAGCTATACTCCCTTCCCTCTTTGTCTGTAAGCATAATCTTCCTTCACCACATAATAAGACGACTGAATGACGGCCTAGCCAATCCATTCCCAGGATGACATCAAAGTCTGCCATCTCAAGTAGTACTAGGCTTGCTTCTAAGTCTCGGCCCTCAATACATACAGTACATGGTCCAGAATATTCGGTCAAAGCCACTTCGACTCCTAGTAGAGAGCGAACTATCAAGCTTGGGTTCAAATGCTTGATTGGTAACTCCATTCGCTTCCCAAAAGAAATAGAAACAAAGGAGTGCATGGCCCCAGAGTCAAATAATACTCTGGCGGGTATACCAGCTACATTTACAATTCCTGGAATTTTTTTGTTATCCCTTAATTCTATATGCGCATACACTCAATGAAAAGGTAAGACAAATAGTATGGAATAGAGTCATACCAGTGACCACATCCGGTGATGCGGCTGCCTCTTCAGTGGTGACCGCATACACTTTTCCCTTCTTTGGGGAGGTTGCTTCTTAGGTAGAGTGCAGTTCCTTGTGACATGTCCCAGCTGGCCGACGGTTATAACATTTGATATTTGGGTTGTGTCCACGATGACGTGGCACAGGGGGTGCCGTGTTGTTCCTTGCGGGTACAGTAGCGGTCTAAGCCCTGTATGGGCGGAATGGTCTAGTATTACCGCCACCCGACCTCTCACTAGCAGGTCTCTTCACTCCCCTGTTCTAAGAAAAGAAGCTGTCCCTCTGACTGGACTCTATCACTCTAGCAACCTGCACAGCCTCGTTGTAGATCTTCTTGTCCAAACCCAAGATATGCTCTCTGATGCTTCCACGTAGTCCCATAGTGAACCTACGTGTCTTGGTCTCTTCTTCTTGCATACTTGCCGGTGCGAAGAAGAATAGCTCTTCGTACCTCTGCTGATAAGCATCTACGGTCGACTGAGATTGCTGCAGATTGAGAAACTCTCTCTCCATTTGATCTCTGAAGCTCTTCGGAAAGTATTTATCAAAGAATGCAGTTTTAAACACTTCCCAATCCACCAGTGTATACTTAGTCTCCAGATATGCCCGTGTAGAATTCCACCAAGCATTTGCGTCTTCTTTCAGCATGTGAGTGGCAAACAGAACCTTTCGTCCTCCGTACAAGTCATTAGTCGGAAGTTCTTCTCCATCTCTGCAACCCACTGTGCTGGCCATAATGGTTTCCCCGTCCTACCGGTGAATGATGAAGGCTTCAACTTCAAGAATCTGTCCACTGACCTGCTCAGATCATGCTGTCCCTGAGTGTTCATTCCGTACCATGGTGGTGGATACGGATAGGCTCCCGGGTACGCAGAAGGCGACGAAAACTGATGCGGTGGTGGTACATTCTGTGCTTGGCCCATCGGCCTTGGGCTACTCTGCATTGGTTGTGTAGTATTATTTCCTCCGGACTCGGGGCGTATTTCCGGCGGGAACGAGGGCCCGATGGACTGAGCATCTTCAGTACTTCACTCAGGAATTCCTTCTGCTGAGCTTGCATCTGGTAGACCAAGTTTGTAACAATGGTCTCAGAATTCCTGTGAGGTGGGCCAGGTAAATTTGTCGGTACTTCTGGAACCTGTTCCTCCTCCACTTCAGGACTTGGTTCTCTAACCTGGTCTTGTTCAACTTGTTCTTCTTCTAGGCGCATCCTAGCCTGATGATGCTTCCGACCCCTTCGACCGTTCCCGCCTGCCATCTCAGACTATTTTATTTGGATCTGAGAAGAAGACATAACACGTGAGAACATCAATAATAGTAGTGTTAGTCTTGAATAATGCAAGGGGAAATAGTCGAGAAGTAACATTTCAATTTACATAATTTTTTAAAATTTTAAAATCAATTTTCCTGGCTTTTTGGTGCATACCGGTCGCAACATACCGGTCGCACCCCTGTGGGATATGCTGCGGCCGGTATAGTCGACCGATCAGAATTAAAATTCTGACCGAGACATAGCGGTCGCAACATACCAAGTTGTCACAACCCAATTCTGATCCAACCAGAATGGTGTGAGTGAACCGTCATTGAACCAACGGTTCACACCAGGATCTCGAATAGGCCGTGTCCATTCATACAAACCATTACATATAACCAACAATTAGAATATAAATATTACAGCGGAAGACTTTAAATAGAATGAACTGAGTATCTATTGATAATTTAAATAAAATATCCAATTATTCAAATCCAAACATAAACTATAATATCTTTTACATCTTTTAATACCAAACAAAAATAACGGGAACAACTAAATAAAAATTCATCACAAGTACACACAGAAAGGGCACTCGCATGAAGCATCATGCTCGTCCTCCCCTGCTTGTACATCCAGAGCAGCCACACCACCGTACGCCGGAGCGTTCACATAGTCGTCCACAGTGTAACCTACATCAACAACTAAAAACATGTATATATACAAGGGGTGAGCTACCAACACAACTTAGTAAGACAATCCGACAGTTTCACAAGATTATGCATGAGTAACAATCAATTTTATGTTGTGGTCTGGTTTTAAGTTTGCAATGAGCTATAGAAAGGTTTGGTGGCCCCCGCACCTCTATACACGAGTGTGTGGCACCTCATGGATCACACCCCATTGGCCCACATGCACCCATCATGGAATAGAGACAGAGCTAAGATACCCACGTACCTCCCCTGATACTCTACCCATACCAGTACCTAAGCCCCTACTGGCCAGGGCTCGCAAACTGGGCTCGCAACTAACCAATCCTATATGTCATCAATGTATGCTCTATCCCAGCACAGCCCTCTACGGCATAGAGATAGAGCTAAGGCATTCCCACACCTCCCCTGATGCCCTATCCACAACTAACTCACTAGGATAGAAACATAACGCAGGTAGACCCTCCCAACATAACTCCCTACGGCATAGAGATAGAGCTAAAGCATCGTGGACAAGCCAGCTTCGACTCGGAGCCCACAGTACCACATAACAATGGCCGAGACAACATCAATATCGGAGACCACCGTACCACGACCTTCCCCTGATATCCCACCCGTACCAAGCATGTTAAGACAGAATACTACAAAAGGTGCTAATGTGAAGAGCGATCCCAGGCCCATGCCCCACTCCACACACTAACGAAAACAATCACATGCCTAACAATCACATCCTATCAATGCATGAACAGTAATAATAACTGAAAGTAAAGGATGTAAATATGCACAAACAACACATCTCATATAATCAAGTGATTAACAACAATTTACTGTCCATTAATTATTAGGTTTAGGTCAGATTCCCTTACCTGACGCTCGTTGGTTAGCTTGCTCCACGTCGCAAGATTCAAACAGCAAGTCACAAAGTCCTACAATATTATTAGGGTTTCATTAAAATAACATTCTTAGAGTTTCATGTTGGTCGGAAACCAACATGGTTACAAAATACCCTCACAGAGCTGACCGGTGGCACGTACCGGTCGCAGCTCTGTGGAAAAGACTGGCGACCGGTATGGTCAGCCGGTCCCCATAGACAACCTCCCGAGAGATAGCGGTCGCAACATACCGGTCGCACTATGTGCAACCGGTATAGTCGACCGGTATGTCTCCGGAAGACCATACATGGGTTTTTCGACTACCGACGATCATCCTCCATGGATTTTCAGGGTTTCTCCTATCCATTCTAAGTCTAGGCTTTGAGTTAGAGTTATCCCCAACTCATTCAAGTCTCGTTTCGATGAATATCATCTCGAAACTCGAATCTAGGGTTTGACGGCAACTTAGGGTTTATTGGCCAATTTAGGGTTTTAGATCAATACCTACTTTGCATGGTATTGATCCACCCACACAACTAACATAGGGTAAGAAGATGGATTCAAACACTTACCGTTGACTGGCGTAATGAGAACATCGTCGAACGGTAATGGTGGCACCTCCTTCTTCTTCCTAGCTCATTCTCCTTTCCAACCTCTTTCTCTTCTCTAGGGTTTGTGAGAGACAATGGAAAGGATTTGAGGAGGTTTAAGGGTGTATTTATAGGCTAGAAATAGGGTTTAGTAACCCTACTAGGATTAGAAAACTTCTAGGATTCAAAATCAAGAAAGCGGGACCCGCAGAGACCAATTTCCAGATTCCCGCACATAGCTGCGTAGGCCATACCGGTCGACCGGTACCATCGACCGGTATACCTAAAATCAGGTATAATTGGTCGACTTCGGTTCGATTTTGTACCTGTTTGTTATCCGCTTGCCCCGTCTGGCCCGGTGATGATCGGAAGACCAGTCATGACACAAAACCAAGGTTTAGACCGGGTTTTCAGAGTGTGGGTCTTACAACTCCACCACCCTTAAAAGAAATTTCGTCCCAAAATTTGCATGTAGGTTCTACACTGGGTATCTTGGTACGAGCCATGGTATCTGGAGATAAGAAAGAGAAAGGGAGACAAGGAGTTAATAGAGTAAAAATATGAATTTAACATTTTAACGATGTTAGTTGCCCAGAAGCCTCACTTTTCACCATACACGTGGGCGGGAGGACTTACTTAGGTTCCAACACATCCTACGACACTCACACAGTAGGAAATGGAAACCATGAAGACCATTTTGAAGTAATTTCAAGAAATCGAAAAGTTTCGACAAATTAGGGCAAACGAGCAAAAATCAAGTTTCTCGATAACCAACCGATGAAATTCAAAAAATTTTGAGGGCTTTCGTTCCTCGAGATACCAATAACAAAAGCCCCCAGTAAAAATCGAATTTTTACGGTTGGAAAAAGTTTAATTTGAAAAATACAAGTTAAATGAATAAAAACCTAGAAAAGAAAACCTAAAAACAGGTAAAAATGGGAGAACATACCTGTATGGATGATGTGGACGTCGAAACCCGGACTCAAACCAA
The DNA here is from genome assembly GCA_028583415.1 of Protea cynaroides. Lineage (NCBI taxonomy): Eukaryota > Viridiplantae > Streptophyta > Magnoliopsida > Proteales > Proteaceae > Protea > Protea cynaroides. The sequence continues at coordinate 103,485,013 of CM053271.1, forward strand.
CCAAAAACAGTGGAGTGGCATTGTAGCAACTCAGAGGGGAGAGACGAGTCGAAACGGCAGGGGAATAATAATAAATTATCCAAAATCGGATCTTAAAAATCTGATTTTTAGTCTGAGGGTCGGACAATTAGACCAGAACAATCGACCCTCGAATCGACCCTCCCATCGACCCTCGGCTCTCAGGAATCTGACAGAAAACTAAGGGTCGGAACTGAGGGTCGGACACTCATCGACCCTCACATCGACCCTCAGCTCTCGGGAAGAACAGGTCATTCCCAGGGTCAGATACTAAGGGTCGGACATACCATCGACCCTCACCATCGACCCTGCATAGAAAAGACAGTAATTTTTCTTTAAAAATGAGCTGGAATTGGAATTTTAAATCGATTAGTGTGCGTACATGAAATATAAATGACTTCTCACCTATTTTGATAATTTTCAGGCACCACCAATCACAGAAGGAATTATGTCTGGACGTAGGGTAACCCGACAGAATCGAAATGCAGTTCCACCACCACCACCCGTGGAGGAGACCAGTCAGGAAAATAATTATGCACCGGGTAATCCAGAATAGGAAAACCCTACAAATTTGCCACCTCCACCACCAGAGCTAACAACCGTGGTAATGAATCTGGCTCAGCAGCTGCAACAGATGCAATACGCACAGGCTCAGATGCAAGTTGCGATGGGTGTTATGTTCCAAGACACTCAAGCTGCACCTATGCAGACAGGACAAGCCAGTGCAGCACCGGTGGGTAACCACCCAGCACCTCACACACCTCAACAACCTGCTGCACAGATTCCAGTACAGGCCCTGGAAGTAGCTCAGGTTAATTACCAGTATCCACCCCATCTGTTTGGGGTATATCCCCAAAATCAGTTGGATCACTCTCAATTGGTGGAGAGATTTTTGAAGATGAAGCCTAGGGAATTTAATGGCAAGCCATCTGATCCATTATGGCCAGCACACTGGACAGACGAGATGGAGAGAAATTTCCTCATGATGACTATTACAGAAGAAGAAAAAATATTATGTGCCACCTTCATGCTCAAAGGCGATGCACATCACTGGTGGAAGTTTACCCGGGACTATCTATTGACCAAGCACGCCCAACTGACTTGGGCTATTTATAGAAAAGCTTTCTTCGAGAAATATTTTCCACAAAGCTTCAGAGATTCTATGGACAATGAGTTTCTGAGTCTATATCAGGGGAAGATGTCAGTGGATGCGTACCAACAGCGTTATGAAGAGCTGTTTTTCTTCGCACCACTGAGAATGCAGGAAAAAGAAACCAAAACCCATAGGTTCATCACGGGACTGAGAGGAAGCATCAGAGAGTATGTTCTGGGCTTAGAAAAGAAGATTTATAATGAAACTGTCCAAATAGCTCGAGTTATTGAATCGAGCCAGGAGGAGAGTTATTTCACACAGAACCGGGGTATCAAAAGGCCAGCTGGAAATTCTTATAACGGAGGCAATAACAAGACATATAAGCCTTTCCGTCCTCAGAATTTTAATGCTGCAACCAAGACTACTCCAGGGACTCAACCTCAGCCAAAGTCCAATTCTGAAAGTCCAAAGTGTTATAACTGCAACCAACCAGGACATATGGCAAGAGAGTGCCCTAAGCCCAAGAAGCAATTCCATCAGGGACGGGTATATGCTGTTACATCCGAGGATGCGGCCGCATCACCCGATGTGGTCACAGGTATGACTGAAACTTTTGAAGTTTTAATTACATTGTGTGAGCATCAAGACTAAGTTAAAATAAATCACAGGTATCGTACCTATAAATGGCGCACCCGCCAGAGTACTCTTTGATTCAGGAGCTACTCATTCATTTATATCTGTGTCATTCGGAAAGAAGATAAACTTACCCATCAAAACATTAAACTACAAATTACTTCTACGGTCACCGATGGGGTTAGAAGTGGAATTAGAAAAAGGATATGGACCATGTCCAGTCCGCATTTGTGAGAAAACCTTAGATGCAACCTTGATACAACTTGAGATGGCAGACTTTGACGTCATCTTGGGAATGGACTGGTTAGCTCGGCATTCTGCGAACCTACTATGTGCCGAAAAGAAGCTAACATTTAAAGACCAAGCAAGAGCAGAATTCAGTTTTACGGGAACCAAACTTCCCCGTAGACGCAAGCTCATACTCTCAGCACTAAAGGCTAAGAGATGCCTTGAGAATGGGGCAGTCGGGTATCTAGTATCAGTGGTCGACCTAACCAAGGAAGCACCACAAATGGAAGATATTGAAGTCATGCGGGACTATCCCGACGTATTTTTGGAGGAACTACCAGGTTTACCACCCGACTGAGCCACTGAGTTTGTGATAGATCTTGTACCTGGAGCCGCACCCGTATCAAAAGCACCTTATAGAATGGCTCCTACGGAACTGAAGGAACTAAAAGTACAACTACAAGAACTACTGGACAAGGGTTATATTCGACCCAGTATATCACCATGGGGAGCGCCGATGTTATTCGTGAAGAAGAAGGACGTAGTGTTCGATTATGCATCGACTATCGGGAGTTGAATAAACTGACAATCAAGAATCGATACCCACTACCACGGATCGATGACTTGTTCGATCAGTTGCAAGGAGCAAATGTATTTTCTAAGATCAATCTTCGATCGGGCTATCATCAATTGAATATTAAAGAGGGTGATATTCCTAAGACAGTTTTCAGGACCAGATACGGACATGAGTTCTTGGTTATGTCTTTTGGATTAATGAACGCACCCGCAACTTTTATGGAACTAATGAACCGGGTTTTCCACGACATGTTGGATACGTCGGTTATAGTATTTATTGATGATATATTGGTATACTCCAAGGATGAAGAAATTCATATCAAGAACCTAAATGCTGCCCTACAGCGTTTAAGGAAAGAGAAGCTACATGCCAAATTTTCAAAATGTGAGTTTTGGCTAAGTGAAGTCGCCTTCTTAGGCCATGTAGTATCCGCTGAAGGAATCAAAGTGGACCCCAGCAAGATCGAGGCTATTATAAAGTGGGAAGCACCAAAGAGCGTTCAGAAATTAGAAGTTTTCTGGGTCTCGCTGGTTATTATCGGAGATTTGTGGAAGACTATTCCTGGATTGCCGTACCACTCATCAGTTTGACTAAGAAAGGTGAAAAGTTCGTGTGGACCGATAAATGTGAGAAGAGTTTCCAAACGCTGAAGACCTGATTGATATCCGCTCTGATTTTGACTATTCCCGTTCCAGGACAGACATTTACTCTATACACTGATGCGTTGGGATTGGGACTGGGATGTGTGCTTATGCAAGGAGAGCAAGTAATTGCTTATGCTTCAAGACAGTTAAAGGTACATGAGAAAAATTATCCCACTCATGATCTGGAGCTAGTGGCAGTAGTGCATGCTGTCAAGATATAGAGACATTACTTATACGGAGAGAAATTCTAGATTAAGTCAGACAATAAAAGTCTAACTTATCTATTTAATCAGAAGGAGTTGAATAAGAGACAAAGAAGATGGCTGGAACTATTGAAAGACTATGATTGTGATATCCAGTATCATCTGGGAAAAGCGAACGTAGTAGCGGATGCGTTAAGCCGAAAAACAATGATAAAATCGCAAGGAGAGAATAGCACAACTGCAGCAATGGGTACTACCGGAGTGGTATTCAATCACGACAATGAGCAATATGTGATAGACGCAACAGATGAATCAGCCAACCAAGGGTTCATTCATCGGTTTCAAATATGTTCGCTGCATTGAAGATTATATCGGACATAATGGATGAAGTGAAGACAGCTATCAAATTAGATCCTTATCTGAGAACAGTACAAGAAGATATCGAGAAAGGTAGGACTAATCCTGAGTTCACCTTGGACGAAGAGAAATTACTGAAATACAAAGGAAGAATATGTGTATCGGAAACAGAAAGTATGGACATTAGACACCGACTGATGAAAGAAGCCCATACCACCATCTATTCGATACATCCTGGAAGTACAAAAATGTATCATGATCTAAAGAAACTATATTGGTGGAGGGGAATGAAAGCAGATGTAGCCAAGTTCGTGTCTCAATGCCTAAATTATCAGAAAGTAAAGGCTGAACGACAAAGACCCACAGGACTGTTACAGCCATTATCGGAACCAGCATGGAAATGGGACTGCATCACTATGGACTTCATCACGGGACTACCACTGACTCCTCGAGTAGTTGACGCAGTTTGGGTGATTGTGGACCGTCTGACTAAAATAGCTCGCTTCATTCTGATACGACCCTAGTATACACTGGAGAGGTTAGCAAAGCTGTATGTGGATAATATTGTTCGATTACATGGTATTCCAAAAAGCATTGTGTCTGATAGAGACCCACGATTTACTTTCAAGTTTTGGAAAGGATTGCAAAAGGCTATGGGTGCAACGTTGAAGTTCAGTACCGCATTCCACCCACAGACAGACGGACAGTCAGAGTGTACAATCCAGATTCTAGAAGATATGCTACGAGCATGTGTAATTGATTTCAAAGGATCATGGGATGAAAAGTTACCATTGTTCGAGTTCGCATATAACAATAGCTATCAGGCTACTATATAGATGTCACCTTATGAAGCATTGTATGGCAGGAAGTGTCGAACTCCTTTGTTTTGGAATGAAGTTGGAGAGCGTAGTATTATTGGACCGGAATTTATTGAAGAGACTTGTCGAGTGGTCGACATTATCAAGGAAAGAATAAGAACAGCTCAGAATCGTCAGAAGCAATATGCAGATACTCGATGCAGAGATCTGGAGTTCACCATAGGTGATAAAGTATTCTTGAAAGTATCGCCTATGCGAGGATTGAAAAGGTTCGGGCAGAAAGTGAAACTAAGTCCAAGATATGTCGGGCCGTATGAAATTCAATCTAAGCGTGAAAAAGTGGCTTATCAGTTAGCACTACCACCATCTATGTCGAGTGTGCATGACGTATTTCACATTGCCCTATTGAAGAAGTATGTCAAGGATCCAACGCACGTGTTGATAGTAGATTTACCAGAATTGACTGATGATTTGACATTCGAAGTAACACCAACTGAAATCACCAGCCAAAAGGTTCAACGACTACGCAACCGAGATATCTATTATGTTAAGGTCACATGGAAAAGTAGAGAAATGGAAGAAATTACATGGAAAGAAGAAAATGCTATGCGAAAGCAATACCCTCACTTATTTGATTTAGAAGGTACGTATAATTTCGAGGACAAAAATTTAATAAGTAGGGGGGAGTTGTAAGACCTGTGTCAATCTAACCCGGTCTTACCACCTTGAACCAGGTTTACCCATCATGGTCGAGTTAAATCGACCAAGGGCGTGAAGGAGATCGAGATCCCAGGTATCAAATCGACCCAAAAACACTAAATTTGAAGGGAGAGTCGCATATCCAGCTAAGCAGGGTCGGACCTCCAAAAGCATAAAGTCAGACCCTCAATTTTGAAGGGAGGGTCGGACATCTTGAACCCTAGGGTCGACGGGATCATCGACCCTCACATCGACCCTCGGTTACCGTAAGATATAGAAAGTAGGAAATTTCCTATTTTTCGATTGGGATTCTTTCCTAATCTCAATGGGACTTATTTAGGATGTTCCTACTATATTTAAAGGACGTCCCTAAGCCTCTTTCACTCCTTTCACAACCCTAATTAAATTGAGAGAAACAGAAGAGAAGGAAAAGAGGAAGAAGAGAAGCAAGGAAGAGAATTTAGCCAAAAGAGAAGAGTTGCAGAAAAGGAGTATTCTTCTCAGGTATGGATACTAATTCTATGAGATTCTACAGACCTTAGGTTAGATATTTATGAGAGTGTGATCTCGGAGAAACCCAAACTATCAACCCATGGTTAGGTTTTTATGGAAAACCATAGGGGAATGCATGAAAACTATTTAGGTGGATGATTCATGATTTCAGACCATGAAATGAATGTAGAATGGAATATAGGAGCAAGCCATAGGATCCCAAGCGTGAAGAATGGACTAAAAGAGGGAATTGGACCAAAGTGCACCGAGGATCGCACCGAGGGTCGATGACCATCCGACCCTAGGTGATCCTGACCATCGACCCTCAGTGTTCGGGAAGTTCTAATTTGGGGAGGGTCGTACCCAGGGTCGATCATGACTCCGACCCTACCTCCGACCCTCAGTTAACAGAATGGTTTTTAAATTCTGAATAAATTCTAATTAAATTTTATCGGCTTTGTTAGGTCTTCTAGCAATATAATAACAATATAAAGGTGATTCTAAAGCTTAGAAAAGTATCTATTAGCAAGCTAAGGTGAGGAAACAGAACTCTAAACTAATTGGTTAATAACAAACTATTTTCTATTTTCTTGAGTCCAATGCTATACTTGATTCTATGCGAATATGTTTGTAATGTGCATACAACATGTCATCCAATATTTCTATTACTTGTTCGTGCATATTTACCTTATTGTTTATAACATGATGATGATGATGATGATAGGAATAAGCATGTGATTATATGTGTGTGGTTGGTGTACTTGATGCGAGCGAGTATCAGGGGAGGTGTGATGGGAACATCAATAAACGTTAACCTTTGACGGGTCTCAGCACTTTAGCTCTATCTCTAACTCAAGTCTTGTGCATTAGCATCGTCGTATCGCCATTACTTTAGCAATACTATTATGTCGTAGAGTATCAGGGAAGGTGGTCTCGGTCCTTGTAGTCTCTGACCCTACCGGGGGGCCTTAGCTTTATCTCTATGGACATTCTGAGGGATGCTGGGGTGAGGCCTTGGATACACTGTTTGGCATTAGGATTGGTTAGTTGCGAGCCTACTTTACAAGCCCTCGCTAACAGGGGCTTACGTGTTGGTATGGTATTATATAGCAATAAACGTTAACCTTTGTTGTATAATGTCATGATTAAGGTGGATGGGGATGACGATAAACGTTAACCTTAGGGCGGACTTCCACACCCTATGTATAGACGCGGGGTCAATAAACGTTAACCTTTGACCACCCAACCTTTCTATTGCCCATTGCAAACTATAAACTAAACCAAAGATGTAAATTGATTGCATGCATATGTACTGTTGCATTGTTTTGTCTACTCACTGAGTCATGATGTGTGCTCATCCCCTCGACGTCGAATATTTTTAGTTGATGATGCAGGTTATACAGTTGAAGATTACATGAATGCTCCAGCGTATGGGAACGTGGCGGCGATGGAAGCTGAAGCTGAAGGGGATACACATGACTCCTCTTGCGAATGCAACTCATGTGTATTCGATTAGATATTTCTTAGGTTTCTTTATTTGAATTTAATAAAGACATGTATTTGATAATTATTTCTGTCTCAGTTGATACAGAATAATTTACTATTTAATATTTATATCACATTAGATTCTCAATTCATTTTATTATAAGATTTTCGCTATTGTGTATTTACTCTGATTATGATTATGGATGTGTGGAAGTTTAGATAAAACGGATATAGCCTACTCGAGATCCTGGTTGAACCGTTGGTTTGCTAGCAGTTCATCACACCATTCTGAACAGTGCGGAATTGGGGTGTGACATATTTGATTCAGAAGGTACGTACAATTTCGAGGACAAAATTTTTATAAGTAGGGGGAGTTGTAAGACCTGTGTCAATATAACCCGGTCTTACCACCTTGAACCAGGTTTACCCATCATGGTCGAGTCAAATTGACCAAGGGCGTGAAGGAGATCGAGATCCTAGGTATCAAATCGACCCAAAAATACTTAATTTGAAGGGAGGGTCGCATACCCAGCTAAGCAGGGTCGGACCTCCCAAAGCAGAAAGTCAGACCCTCAATTTTGAAGGGAGGGTCAGACATCTTGAACCCTAGGGTCGACGGGATCATCGACCCTCCCATCGACCCTCGGTTACCGTAAAAAATAAAAATTAGGAAATTTCTTAATTTTCGATTGGGATTCTTTCCTAATCTCAATGGGACTTATTTTAGGATGTTCCTACTCTATTTAAAGGACGTCCCTAAGCCTCTTTCACTCCTTTCACAACCCTAATTGAATTGAGAGAAAGAGAATAGAAGGAAAAGAAGAAGAAGAGAAGCAAGGAAGGGAATTTAACCAAAAGAGAACAGTTGTAGAGAAAAGAGTATTCTTCTCAGGTATGGATACTAATTCCATGAGTTTTTACAGACCTTAGGATAGATATTGATGAGAGTGTGATCTCGGAGAAACCCAAACTATCAACCCATGGTTAGATTTTCATGGAAAACCATAGGAGAATGCGTGAAAGCTATTTAGGTGGATGATTCATGGTTCTAGACCATGGAATGAAAGTTGAATGGAATGTAGAAGCAAACCATAGGACCCCAAACACGAAGAATGGACTAAAAAGAGGGAATTGGACCAAAGTGCACCGAGGGTCGCACCGAGGGTCGATGACCATCCGACCCTAGGTGATCCTGACCATCGACCCTCAGTGTTCGAGAAGTTCAGATTTGGGGAGGGTCGCACCTAGGGTCGATCAGGACTCCAACCCTACCTCCGACCCTCAGTTAACAGAATGGTTTTTAAATTCTGAATAAATTCTAATTAAATTTTATCGGCTTTGTTAGGTCTTCTAGCAATATAATAACATTATAAAGGTGATTTTAAAGCTTGGAAAAGTATCTATTAGCAAGATAAGGTGAGGAAACAGAACTCTAAACTAATTGGTTAATAACAAACTATTTTCTATTTTTTTGAGTCCAATGCTATGCTTGATTCTATGCGAATATGTTTGTGTGCATACAACATGCCATCCAATATTTCTATTATTTGTTCATGCATATTTACTTTATTGTTTATAACATGATGATGATGTTGATGATAGGAATAAGCATGTGATTATATGTGTGTGGTTGGTGTACTTGATGCGAGCGAGTATCATGGGAGGTGTGATGGGAACATCAATAAACGTTAACCTTTGGCGGGTCTCAGCACTTTAGCTCTATCTCTAACTCAAGTCTTGTGCATTAGCATCGTCGTATCGCCATTACTTTAGCAGAACTATTATGTCGTAGAGTATCAGGGGAGGTGGTCTCGGTCCTTGTAGTCTTTGACTATCGGGGGGCCTTAGCTCTATCTCTATGGACATTCTGAGGGATGCTGGGGTGAGGCCTTGGATACACTGTTTTGCATTAGGATTGGTTAGTTGCGAGCCTAGTTTACAAGCCCTCGCTAACAGGGGCTTACGTGTTGGTATGGTATTATATAGCAATAAACGTTAACCTTTGTTGTATAATGTCATGATTAGGGTGGATGGGGATGACGATAAACGTTAACCTTAGGGCGGACTTCCACACCCTGTGTATAGAGGCGGGGTCAATAAACGTTAACCTTTGACCACCCAACCTTTCTATTGCGCATTGCAAACTATAAACCAGACCAAAGATATGAATTGATTGCATGCATATGTATTGTTGCATTGTTTTGTCTACTCACTGAGCCGTGATGTGTGCTCACCCCCTCGGCGTCGAATATTTTAGTTGATGATGCAGGTTTCACAGTTGAAGACTATATGAGTGCTCCAGCGTACGGAAATGTAGCAGCGATGGAAGCTGAAGCTGAAGTGGATGCACATGACTCCTCTTGTGAGTGTCACTCATGTGTATTTGATTAGACATTTTATAGGTTTCCTATTTTGGATTTAATAAAGACATGTATTTGATATTTATTTATGTCTCAGTGGAAACAGAATAATTTTCTATTAAATTATTAATATCACCGTAGATTCTCAGTTCATTTTATTATAAGATTTTCACTATTGTGTATTTACTCTGATTGTGATTACGGATGTATGGGGGTTCAGATAACGCGGGGATAGCCTACTCGAGATCCTAGTTGAACCGTTGGTTTATTAGCGGTTCATCACACAATTCTGAAGTGTGCGGAATTGGGGTGTGACATCCTATCCATTCTAAATCTGAGCTTTGAGTTAGTGTTATCTCTAACTCATTCCAGTCTAGTTTCGATGATAATCATCCTAGTACTCGAATCTAGGGTTTGACGGCAACTTAGGGTTTAATGTCCAATTAGGGTTTTAGATCAATACTTACTTTGCATGGTATTGATCCACCCATACAACTATCCTAGAGTCATAGAGTAAGAAGAATGATTAAAACACTTACCGTCGACTGGCGTAAAGTGAGCGTCGTCGAACGGCAATGGCAGCACTTCCTTCTTCTTCCTAGCTTCTTCTCCTTTTCAACTTCCTTCTCTTCTCTAGGGTTTGTGAGAGATAATGGAAAGGATTTGAGGAGGTTTAAGAGTGTTTATATAGACTAAGATTAGGGTTTAGTAACCCTATTAGGATTAGGAAAGTCTAGGTATTAGGGTTTAGGAAAGTGGGACCCGCAGAGATCAATTTCTGGATCTCCGTAGTCAGCTGCGCAATACTGACCGGTCGACCGGTACCAAGACCGGTATCATCGACCAGTCAACATAAAATAATGATTATTTGACCATTTTTTATCCGATTTCGTACCTGTTTGTCATCCGCTCGTCCCGTCTGGCTCGGTGATGATCGGAAGACCTGTTACTACATGAAATCAAGGTTTAGACCGGGTTCACGGAGTACGGGTCTTACAACTCCCCCACCCTTAAAAAAAATTCGTCCCCGAAATTTGCATGTAGGTCTCATAATCAAGCTTGGGTTTAGATGCTTAACAGGTAATACCATTCGCTTCCCGAAAGAAATAGAAACAAAGGAGTGTGTGGCCCCAGAGTCAAAGAGTACTCTGGCAGGTATACCAGCTATATTTACAGTTCCTAAAATTTAATTATCCCTTAGTTCTACATGCTCACACACAATAAAATAGTAAGCTAAATAGGAAGGGATAGAATCATACCAGTGACCACATCTGGTGATGCGGCTGCCTCTTCAGTGGTGACTGCAAATACCTTTCCTTGCTGTGGAGGTTGTTTCCTAGGTAGAGTGTAGGTCTTTGCAACATGACCCAGTTGCTGATAGTTGAAACATTTAATGTTCGGATTTTGTCCAGTGAACTGTGGCGGCGGTGGTGGTGCAGTAGTGTTTCTTACAGGTACCATGGTGGACTGAGCCCTGTATGGGCAGAATGGTCTATTATTACTGCTACCAGAAGTCTCAGTAGCCGATCTCTTCAGTCCTCTATTCTGTGCAAAGAAGCTATCCCTTTGACTTGACTTTATCACCCTCGCAACCTGTACGGCCTCATTATAGACCATTTTCTCCAGACCCAAGATGTGCTCTCTAATGCTTCCACGCAGTCTCATGGTGAACCTACGGGTCTTTGTTTCTTCTTCTTGCATGCTTGCTGGTGCAAAGAAGAATAGCTCTTCATATATCTGCTGGTAGGCATCAACCATTGACTGAGATTGCTGCAGGTTTAGGAATTCCTTCTCCATCTGATCTCTAAAGCTCTTTGGAAAATATTTATCAAAGAAGGCTCCTGAGTTGCTATTGTTCGACCAATGATCTTAGAAGTCATTTTCTTCCGATCAAGACTTAGAACATCGCCTCTAGGTAAGCTTCTTCCTTCCATACCAAATTTTTACATCGTTTCTCTATCGTTTAAAGCTTAAAAACTATGGTTTTCATTGATTGGAAGATTCTAACCGTAGGAACTTTTTTCCTTTGATTTAGAAAGGGTTTAGGGACCCCTAAGAGCAAAAGCCCTCAACTAATTTGAGGTTCCATCGAAAGTTTTTAGGAAAAAACAAATTTTTCTAGTTTTAACCTAGGTTTTGACAAAAAAATCGATTTTTCTTAAATTTTCTAAATTTCTTGTTGTTTGTTCTGTGTTTGGTTTCCATGAAGTGTGGGGGATACGTAAGTCCTCCTCCCCATGTTTTTGGGTGAGTTTGAGGCTTTTTCTTAAATTACTATCTTTATGTTGTCGATATTTCGACAATTTTAACCATTTCTCCTTATTTTTCCTTGTTTTGCAACTCTAATGGCTCCACGTAGAGGTGTTGGTAAGCGCTCCTATGGTCTAGGCATGCACCTTCCCCACCCACCTGTACCACAGCTCGATGAGCATTGGTTTCGATCTGAGGCGGCACAAGCCTGCTTCCCTTGGTTCGAAGGGAAGAATATCGAGTCTGGGTGGTGTGTCAATTTAGAGCAGTTGCAGCGGTTCGATGTGGAGGCCACTTTTGGCAGGCTTGGTTGGTTGCCGATCATCACATACACGACGACTACCCGTCCTAACCTCGTCAAACACTTTTATGCCAACTTGGAAATAGATGGGGATGTTGACGACTTCAATCAATGTCGAGCGCTCCGCATCACTAGCTACATCAAGGGTGTCCCCATCTCCTTCGACACCCACCAGCTTGCTGATCTTCTGGGGATTCCTAACGACGGGGACTTAGTCTACTGTGCCCCTAAGATGAAGGGATTTCTCACTAACAATCTACGTCAGGAGATCTCAGAGCAACTTCTCAACCCTGGGGCACCCATGAAGGCTGCTAGTTTGAAGCCCTTGCCTCGAGTTTATAGCTGCATCATCCAGCACAACATTGTACCCCAGAGCGGCCATTATAGTGAGTTATCTCAGCTCACTCAGTACCTGACATACTGCATTTGTACTGGGGAGTGGGTTTTCCTTCCCTATGTCATCATCAAGACCATGCATCAGGCTACACTACCCGATCAGGCCAGTAACCTTTTTTATGGCCGGCTCATCACCACTCTTCTGCAGCGACTACGAGTGAACATGAGGGGTGAGATCGCTGTGGAGGACCTCTGACATCGACTGGGATGCCATCCTACGGATGCAGATGGATAACTTGCCGATCAGTGATGAGGATTTGGAGGCTCGCCCTCGCCGGGTAGCAGCCACGACAGCAGCAACAGCAGCAGCCAATGCTGCTCATGTAGTAGAGGCAGCGGGTGATGATGAGGGTGGCGATGATCATATGGAGGATGTTCCAGCACCAGCACCACAGCCCACCTATGCAGCGGGACCATCTCCGCCTCCTCCCGACACCGTGATGGGTATGTTCACGGAGCTCAGGGACGCTCAGCGTGAGATGAGCCGTGATTTGGGGCACTTGGCTTGCAGCCTCAGAGTCACTCAGGATCAGGTGTACTGGCTTAGGGTCGCTTACGAGCGGGATTATGATATTACCGACCCTATTCCTCCTAGGCCCCCTACCCCATGATTGTCTCCTTATTTTTCTCTCTCTTTACAGTTTATATAACAGGGTAACTGTCCGACTTGTGGACCGTACCCTGTAGCACTTTTAATCTTATCACTCTTGAATTGTTTTAACTGTAATTTATGGTTTTTGGCCTATCTAGAGCATGTGCATTTGTTAATTTCATGTTTAGTATAATATGTTATGCTCTTTCTTATATAGTCTCAGGTATCAAACAATGCTTAAGGTGTGTTCTTATTAAAGCTTTTAATTTTTCATATCTCAGTTCATTGACTTAGTTAAGTGCAATATGGTCTGTTGGACAGAACCCGAGAGCTCTGATACCAAGTTGTCACACCCCAATTCTAAATCAACCAGAATGGTGTGAGTGAACCGTCACTAAACCTATGGTTCACACCAGGATCTCAATAAGACCATGTCCACTCATACAAACCATTGCACATAACCACAATCAGAATATAATAAATACAACGGAAGTCTTTAATTAAATAAACTGAGTATTCTATTGATAAATTTAAATAAGTATTCAATTATCTAAATTCTCAAAACATAAATAATATCTTTACATAACCTTAAAAATAACTGAAACAAATAAAATAAAATCAAAGGTACAGGCAGAAAGGGCACTCGCTTGAAGCATCATGCTCGTCCTCTCCTACTTGCACATCCAGAGCAGCAACAACTCCATACGCAGAAGCGTTCACGTAGTCGTCCACCGTGTAACCTACATCAACATCTAAAAATGGTGTGTACACAAAGGGTGAGCTCACAACTTAGCTCAGCAAGACAATCAGACAGTGAATCAATATTATATGCATGAGTAACAATCAGTTTATGTTGTGGTCTGGTTTAAGTTTGCAATGTGCTATAGAAAGGATTGGCGACCACCGCACCTCTATACACGAGTGTGTAGCATCGCACAATAGATCACACCGCTGCCGACCCACATGCACCCATCATGTAATAGAGATAGAGCTAAGGCATCCACTACCTCCCCTGATGCTCTACCCATACCAATACATAAGCCCCTACTGGCTAGGGCTTGCAAACTGGGCTCGCAACTAACCAATCCTATATGTCATCATTGTAGGCTCTATCCCAGTACAACACCCTACGGCATAGTGATAAAGCTAGAGCGTGGTGGCCAGGTCGGAGACCACAGTACCACGACCTCCCCCTGATGCCCTACCTACACCAAGCATACTAAGAGAGAACAATACGCAAGTAGAATCTATCCCAACATAACTCCCTAAGGCATAAAGATAGAGCTAGAGCGTGGTGGCCAGGCCGGAGACCACAGTGCCACGACCTCCCCCTGATACCCTACCCGCACCAAGCATGCTAAGATAGAACTATGAAAAGGTGCCAGTGTGACGAATGATCCCAGACCCCAGGCACTTCCCATTCCACACACCAACAAAAACAACCACATGTCGCATAGCGAGTATGCATGAACAATAATAATAACTGAAAGTAAAGGATGACATGCAATATGCACAAACACCAATCCATATATTCATTATTATTTACAACAGTTTATTGTCCATTAATTATTAGGGTTTAGGTTTGATTTCCTTACCAGATGCTCGTTCGATAGCTTGCTCCACGTCGCAAGACCCAAACGTGCTATCACAAAGTCCTACATAATATTAGGGTTCAATTAGAATAGTTTCTCAGGGTTTACGTTGGTCGAAAACCAACGAGGTTACAAAATACACCTCACAGAACTGACCGGTCGCAGCTCTATGGGGAAAACTGGCGACTGGTATGGTCAGCCGGTTCCCACAGGCCACTCCCCGGGAAGTACCGGTCGCCGTACCGGTCGCAGGACCTGCGACCGGTATGCCTCCGGAAGACCATACACTTGGTTTTTCGACTGCCATCGAACATTCTCTATTGATTCCAGGGTTCCTCCTAAACATTCTAAGTCTAAGCTTTGAGTTAAAGTTGTTTCCAACTCCATTCAAGTCTAGTTTTGATGGTATTCATCTTAGAACTCGAATCTAGAGTTTATCGACTAAATTAGGGTTTGACGGCAAAGTAGGGTTTAGATCAATACCCGCTCTGCATGGTATTGATTCAACAACAATCAACCCTATAAGAGTTCATAGAGTAGAGAAAGGTTCAAGCACTTACCATTGACTGGCGGTAAGGTGTGTGTCGTCGAACGGTAATATCGACTCTTCCTTCTTCTTCCTAGCTCCTTCTCCTTCTTAAATCTCCTTATCCTTTCTAGGGTTTGTAAGAATCATTAGAAAGGTTTCTAGGAGGTTTAGAGGGGTTTATATAGGCTAGAATTAGGTTTAAGAAGCCTCCTAGGATTAAGAAAGTCAATCGGTTTGAAATTTGAAAAGTAGGACCCACAGAGATCTAATTCTAGATCTTGGTAGTCTGCTGCGCAGACCATACTGGTTGACCGGTACCATCGACTGATATGAGTAAATCATACTTTTGTTGGTCCATTTTGGTCCAATTTCGTACCTGGTTGTCATCCGCTCGTCCCGTCTGGTCCGGTGATGATCGAAAGACTTGTTACGACATGAACGAAGGGTTTAAATCGGGTTCATGGAGTGCAGGTCTTACAGTAACCATGACATATACTATGTTAAAGTCACCTGGAGAAGTCGAGATATAGAAGAGATCACATGGGAAGAAGAGAATTCAATGCGAAAGCAATACCCTCATCTTTTCGACTCGGAAGGTATGTACAAATTTCGAGGATGAAATTTTTAATAAGCAGGGGGGAGTTGTAAGACCCGTACCGAACTAACCGGTCTTACCACCTTGTACCAGGTCTACCTATCATGGTCGAGTCAAGTGGACCAAGTGCGTAAAGGAAATCACAAAATCAGGTATGAATTTGACCCAAAAATAGTAAATATGAGGGTAAGGTCGCATGCCTAAACAGGTAGGGTCGACCCCACCTCAACAGAGTTCAACCCATGACTTTTCAGTCCTAGGGTCCGATGACTTGAGACCCTAGGGTCGGATGACTTGAGACCCTAGGGTCGATGGATTCTACGACCCTAGCATCGACCCTATGGTGACAGACTGAAACCGTGAATAGGAAACTTTCCTAATTTCAGGGAGTTCTTTCCTAATCTCAATGGGACGTATTTTGGCAGGTTTGCCTCTATAAATAGGATGTCCCTTAGCCTCTTTCACTCCTTTTGGAACCCTAATTGAAAGTGAGAGAAAGAGAAGAGAAGGAAGAGAAGAAGAAGAGAAGGAGAATTTGAGAAGACAACTAAAGAGAAGGAATTCAGAGAAATATCTGAATCTCAGCAACCCTAAGGTATGAATACATTCCCCATGAACTATGTAAGACCCTAGAATAGCTTATGAAGAGGTTAGGGTTGGGAGAAACCCAAATCATCTACCCATGGATGAGTTTCGAAGGAATCCATGAAAGTAATCATCATAGACAATGGAAAGTGTGTAAAGATCATAGTTATGAGCCATAGAACATTCTTAGAATGGACCTATGAGACTACAGGATCGACCCCATGCTCTCGAGAAGTCCAGGGAGGTTGTGGTCGCACACTGGGTCGATGGATAACCGACCCTATGACCGACCCTACACCCTGGGGTCTCAGATACCTGCGACCCAACCTACGACCCTAGCTATACAGCAAGCTTAAAATTGTTGGAATTAATTCTAATTAAAATTTATCGACTTGCTAGGTTCTCCTAGTGATGTAAAAGTGGTTCTTAAAGCTGAAAGAGGATCTACACTCAATCAAAGGTGAGGGAACAAGACCTAAACTAATTGGCTAATAATAAACTATTTTCATTTATTGAGTCCAATGCCATGTATGATTCTATGATTGCATGATTGTAATGTGCATATCACATGTCATCTACTATTCCTGTTATTACTATTCATGCATATTTAATTTTGTTTATTATAGATGATGATGATGATGATGCTAGGAATAGGCATGTGAATGTATGTGTGTGGTTAGTGTACTTGATGTGAGTGGGGCATCAGGAGGAGGACGTGACATTGTGGTGTAGCCTGGTCACCAAACTCTAGCTCTATATCTACTCAAGTCTCGTACACTAACATCTTCGTATCGCCATTACCGTAGCAGAACTAATACATCGTAGGACATCAGGGGGGACGTGATATTGTGGTTCAGCCTGGTCACCAGACCCTAGCTCTATCTCTATGGATGTATTGAGGGATGCTGGGGTGAGGCCTTGGATACACTGTTTGACATTAGGATTGGTTAGTTGTGAGCCCAGTTTGCAAGCCCTCGCCAATAGGGGCTTACGTATTGATATGGGTAGGGCATCAGGGGAAGTGTCATGCGGTGTTTGATCTGGGCACTTTAGCTCTATCTCTATTCCATGGTGGGTGCATGTGGGGGCGGCAATAGTGTTTGATCCATTGGACAGTTTCACACACTCGTATATAGAGGTACGGCGGCCTCCAAACCTTTCTATTGCACATTGCAAACTTATGAACCAGACCAAAGATATGAATTGAATGCATGCATATGTTTGTTGCATTGTTTTGTTTGCTCACTAAGCAGTGATGTGTGCTCACCCTTTCGACGTCAAATGCTTTTAGTTGATGATGCAGGTACCACGGTTGAAGATTATATGAATGCTTTGATGTATGGACATGCGGCGTCAATGGATGCTGAAGTTTTGATGGAATCGCAAGATTCGTCATGCGAGTGCAACTCTTGCATTTTTATTAGATTTTATTCAAATTATAAATTATACAGACGATGTAATTGATTAAATATTTTATTTATGTCTTAGTATTTTGAAGATAATTAAATAATTTATTTAAGTTATCATCTTTTGACTCTCAGTTCATTTAATATTAAAGACTTCCGCTATTGTGTATTTACTCTGATTATTGTTGTGTATGTGTATGGTTTAAGCAAATGGACACAGCCTATTCGAGATCCTAGTTGAACCGTTGGTTTATTGGCAGTTTATTACACCATTCTGAATAGTGCGGAATTGGGGTGTGACAGTCTCCATCTGGGAGCTATTGATGGCATCAAAAGCTCATCGGGATGCCATGCTAAAATCCCCGACAAACATACATGTCCCGGTAATAATGGATTGCAATGAACTAGCGGATCTGGTCAGCGGCCATTATGCCATAAATTCAATCATATTTAGCAATGCAGACCTCCCTAGTGAAGGAGCCAAACACATCAAAGCACTACACATCACTATTGGTTGCAGAGACAAGGTTGTCTCACAAGTGTTAATTGATAATGGGTCAGCCCTGAATGTATTTTCCCTCAGAACATTCAAGTACTTGGGATTCAAAGATGAAGAGATGAAGCCATCAGATCTGATCATCAAAGCTTATGATAACACCCGCAGGGCCATCCAAGGTATCTTCACTGTGCCTATCCGAGTCGGTCCGACTGTATTTGATACAGAGTTCCAAGTCATTGACATCCAGGCTACATTTAATATACTACTGGGTCGACCATGGTTGCATGCAACCAATGCAGTTGTGTCCACCCTGCATCAGAAAGTCAAATTCATACATGGGGACGTCATCATAACCATCAATGCGGATTCAGAAATGGTCAATGCACTGGTTACAGGGAGAATGGGTTTTGAATGTGATGAGGGATCATTTGAGACTGTCCATCTTAGCGGCTTTAAAATAGACAACATCTTGGCTATCACAGGGGTAGATCCCATAGGTATGCATTTGTCCTTACCTTTTCATCAATTGCTAAATATGTCTTATTTTCCAGGAATGGGCCTCGACTTACATCAACAAGGTAATATTGAAGTCTTATCTATGTTAATTAATGAGCACAGATTTGGACTGGGGTACATACCCGACGGACATGATTTAGAGTTGATAGAGCGGAAACAGTGGAGAGCCGATCAAAGATTTCTGAGGCTCGAGAAGAAGAAACACAAAAATAGTAATGCATATGATAGTAGTAGTACAATAAAGGCTACAGGCATGAGCAGAGGAAGATGGCAACAACAGAGAACAAATGGGCAAATCAATCAAGTATTGACTGAAGGATTGTACAGTCAAGAAAATACTCCATACTACAAAACTCTGAACGAGTATTTCGTCAAAGAAGGAGATGACTCACCTTTCCATGGTTTCTCTGAACCTTGGTTTGATGGGCGATTCCAGAGACGATGGCCCAGGTTTGAGATTTTCTTTGACTGTACCATTGACTAGGAAGATACTGAGAAGACACCAGCAAAAGAGCAAAGAGGAGAGCTACAATCTAAGGCAGATATAGTTGACATCGGTAACTTGTTCGAGGAAGATCAAGTGATGACACTCACCGGAGGAAACCAAAATGAAGAGCCAAATCCACAACAACTGATCTATCCCTTCAACGGAGTGATCCCAAACTAGAGTTGCTTAGATAGTTTTGTCTACACCAATGCTGAGTCATGTATTCCTAGTATGGCCATGTCTGGGCCCATAGTAGAAGAGTCAATAGATAGGAATGAGTCCTTTTCCAACTTTGAGTCCGCTCCATTAGGAGCCACTTCTTCTGTACCACTGTTATCCATAATTAATAAAGATGATATTTCTTATTACTCTATGTCTACATCTTCCATTCCAATTTTAAGCTTTAACTCTAACAATGATGAATATGATGAAATCCCTATTGAAATACAACGACAAGTTGAAATCGCAAAAGAGAAGAAGGCCCAACCTGCTGGCGAAGACTTCCTAATGATCAATCTAGGTACAGTTGAGGAGCCACGTGAGATCAAGATTGGCGTTACCCTGACTGAAGAAGAGGCGGCCCTGATGACAGAATTGCTAATAAAGTACCAAGAAGTGTTTTCTTGGTCCTATGAAGACATGCCTGGAATTGATCTTGAAGTTGTACAACACAAGATACCTTTGTTCCCGGAAGCAAAGCCACATAAACAGAAGTTGAGAAAACTACGACCTGAATAGACATTAAAGGTCAAAGAGGACATAATGAAGCAATTGCATGCAGAATTCTTAGAAGTAACCAGGTACCCTGAGTGGTTGGCAAACATTGTGATTGTACCTAAGAAAGACAGACGATTGAGGGTATGCATGGATTATCGAAACCTAAACAAAGCAAGCCCTAAGGATGATTTCCCGCTACCCAAGATTGACATTTTGGTGGACAATACTACAGGACATGCACTACTATCATTTATGGATGGATTCTCAAGGTACAACCAAATAAAGATGGCTCCATAAGATAAAGCCAAGACTTGTTTCACCACGGACTGGGGCACCTACTATTATACAGTAATGCCATTCGGGTTGAAGAATGTCGGGGTGACATATCAAAGAATGGACATGATATGATCCACAAAGAGGTTGAGGTGTACGTTGATGATATGATTGTAAAATTTGTTACCCACGAAGGCCACATATTCACACTCAGAGCATTCTTTGAGAGGATTAAACAATATAAGTTGAGACTGAACCCACAAAAATATGCGTTCGGAATGACAGCAGGAAAGATGTTGGGCTTCATGGTTAGCTGCAGAGGCATTGAGATAGATCCATTAAAAATCAAAGCTATAATAGAGATGCCACCACCAAGGACTGAAAAAGAAATAAGGGGATTTTTAGGAAGATTACAGTACATAAACAGATTCATTGCACACCTCACGGCCACATGTGAGCCAATATTTAAGCTGTTGAGGAAGAATCAGCCAAAGACCTGGAACCCTCAATGTGAAATGGCGTTCGAGAAGATCAAGACATATCTGATGAATCCACCAGTCCTTGTACCCCCAGTGCCTGGGAGACCCCTGCTACTATACTTGTCAGTATTGGACAATTCTATGGGAACAATGCTTGCGCAACATGACTCAGATGGGCGAACAGAAAAAGCCATCTACTACTTAAGCAAGAATTTCACCGGATATGAAGCCAATTACACCTCATTGGAGAAGACATGTACTGCATTAGTTTGGGTAACAAAGAGATTGAGGCATTACATGCTCTTATATCATGTCATACTAATCTCTCGGATGGATCCATTGAAATACTTATTCAAGAAGCCTGCCCTTACAAGAAGAATGGCCAGATGGTTATTGTTGTTATCAGAGTTTGACATCACATACACAACTCAGAAGTCCATAAAAGGGAGTGCGATAGCTGAACATTTGTTTGCGCAACCAGTAGAAGATAGTTTCCAACACTTAGAAGATGTATTTCCAGATGAGGAGGTACATGTGACTCAAGAAGACAGACAAACAGATACATGGTTTATGTTCTTTGATGGAGCAGCCAATCACAGAGGATACGATGCAGGAGTGATATTCATAGACCCAGATGGTGTATTTATACCATTTGCCTTCCGTTTGGAATTTGATTGCACAAACAATATTGCAGAATATGAAGCATGCATTATGGGTTTGAAAGCGGCATTAGCCATTGGCGTCAAGAAACTGAAAGTATATGGTGATTCCTCTATTGTCATTTATCAAGTTAGAGAATATTGGAGGACCAAGGATGAAAAGTTGATACCTTACAAGGAATGTGCAATGGCATTGACCCAAAGCTTTGAGCAGATAGAGTTTGACTACTCACCCAAAGATACTAATACATACGTTGATGCATTGGCCACCCTAGCATCAATGATTGGAGATGATCCAGCAGAGAAGATCAAACACTTGATAATTGAAAGAAGAACACAGCCCGCACACATGGGTGAAATCAATGCCTTGACAATCGATGGTCGCCCTTGGTTTGCGCCAATTGTGGATTTCATCAAAGAAGGAAAATACCCCATCGATGCTTCTGTAGGAGACAAGAAATTCTTGAGAAGATAAGTGTAAGACCCGCACTCCGTAAACCCGGTCTAAACCTTGGTTTTGATGTCGTGACAAGTCATCCGATCATCACCGGGACAGACGGGACGAGCGGATGACAAACAGGTATGAAATCAGACCAAAGACGATCAAATCAACATGATTTTATGTTGACCGGTCGATGGTACCGGTCTTGGTACCAGTCGACCGATCAAGTCTGCGCAACTAAGTGTGGAAATCTGAAAATTGACTTCTGAGGGTCCCACTTTCCTGATTTCAAATCCTGAGACTTTCCTAATCCTAATAGGTTACTAAACCCTAATTCAAGCCTATAAATACACCCTTAAACCTCCTCAAATCCTTTCCATTGTCTCTAGCAAACCCTAGAGAAGAGAAAGAGGTTGGAAAGGAGAAGGAGCTAAGAAGAAAAAGAAGGTGCCGCCATTACCGTTCGACGACGCTCACGCTACGCCAGTTAACGGTAAGTGTTTTAACCATTATTCTTATCCTATGACCCTAGGTTAGTTGTGTGGGTGGATCAATACCATGCAAAGTAGGTATTGATTTAAAACCCTAAATTGGCCAATAAACCCTAAGTTGCCGTCAAACCCTGGATTCAAGTTCCGAGATGATATTCATCGAAACGAGACTTGAATGAGTTGGGGATAACTCTAACTCCAAGTTTAGACTTAGAATGGATAGGAGAAACCTTGGAAATACATGGAGAATGATCGACGGTTGTCGAAAAACCAAGTGTATGGTCTTGCGGAGACATACCGGTCAACCATACCGGTTGACAGTCTGCTCACAGTGCTGCGACCGGTATGTTGCGACCGGTCAGGTCTGAAAGGTTGGTTTTGGACTTTTGTTGGTTTTCGACCAACACGAAACCCCTAAGAAAAATATTCTAATGATACCCTAATAATGTTGTAGGACTTTGTGACATATCGTTTGGATCTTGCGACGTGGAGCAAGTTATCGAACGAGCGTCAGGTAAGGGAATCTGACCTAAACCTAATAATTAATGGACAGAAGTTGTTAATCACCTGAATATCTATGATGTGATGTTTGTGCATATTCACATGCCATCCTTTACTTTCAGTTATTATTACTGTTCATGCATTGATAGGATGTGATTGTTAAGCATGTGATTGTTTTCGTTAGTGTGTGGAGTGGGGCATGGGCCTGGGATCGCTCCTCACACTAGCACCTTTGTAGTATTCTATCTTAACATGCTTGGTACGGGTGGGGCATCAGGGGAAGGTCGTGGTACGGTGGTCTCCGATATTGATGTTGGCCTAGCCATGGTTATGTGGCACTGTGGTCTCCGAGTCGACGTTGGCTTGTCCATGATGCTTTAGCTCTATCTCTATGCCGTAGGGAGTTATGTTGGGATAGGGTCTACCTGCATTGTTCTATCCTAGTGGGTTAGTTGCGGATAGGGTATCAGGGGAGGTGTGGGAATGCCTTAGCTCTATCTCTATGCCGTAGACGGATGTGCTGGGATAGAGCATACATTGATGACATATAGGATTGGTTAGTTGCGAGCCCAGTTTGCGAGCCCTGACCAGTAGGGGCTTAGGTACCGGTATGGGTAGAGCATCAGGGGAGGTACGGGGGTATCTTAGCTCTATCTTTATTCCATGATGGGTGCATGTGGGCCAATGGGGGTGTGATCCATGAGGTGCCACACACTTGTGTATAGAGGTGCGGGGGCCACCAAACTTTTCTATAGCACATTACAAACTTAAAACTAGACCACAGCATAAAATGATTTTTACTCATGCATAATATTGTGAAACTGTCTGATTGTCTTACTGAGCTAAGTTGTGAGCTCACCCTTTGTATATACATTGTTTTTAGATGCTGATACAGGTTATATGGTGGATGACTACATGAACGCTCTGGCGTATGGAGGTGTAGCTACTCTGGATGTGCAAGCAGGAGAGGACGAGCATGACGCTTCCTGCGAGTGCCCTTTCTGCGTTTACCTTTGATCGGATTTTATTTATTTCTTTCAGTTATTTTTGGTTGGATTAAATGGATGTACGGATATTATTTTATGTGTTTGAATTTGGATAGTTGGATATTTATTTAAGTTATCAATAGATACTCAGTTCATTCTATTTAAAGTCTTTCGCTGTATATTTATATTCTGATTGTGGTTATGTGTGATGGTTTGTATGAGTGGACACGGCCTATTCGAGATCCTGGTGTGAACCGTTGGTTCAATGACGGTTCACCCACACCATTCTGGTTGGATCAAAATTGGGGTGTGACAATATGCCTCTCAATTTGTGTTGTGCGAAGACATCTTGTATAAGCGATCTTATGAAGGAATACAAGTAGTCTGTGTTGATGAAGAGAAAGCATAGAATGTCGTCGAGCAAGTACACCAAGGAGTGTGTGGCCCCCATATGAATGCTAGAATGCTTGCAAAGAAGATTCTCCGACTAGGGTACTTCTGAAACACAATGGAGGCAGACTGTGTAGAATATGTGAAGAAATACCACAAATGCCAAATATTCGCCAATTTGATACATGTTCCTCCGACAGAATTGTACACACTCAGCTCTCCATGGCCTTTCTCGACTTAAGGCATTGATGTGATAGGCAAAATACATCCTAAAGAATCAAGTGGACATGAGTTTATTTTGGTAGCTATTGATTATTTTACAAAATGGGTGGAAGCTCAGGCATATGCAAAGCTCATAGCAAACAAAGTGGCAAAATTCCTACAAGAGCAGATCATCTGTCGACACGGGGTGCCTCAAGCTCTTATTTCTGACCAAGGACAACACTTCAAGGGTAAAGTGGAGGAGCTGTGTGACAAATTCCACATCAAGAGACATAGATCCTCCCCATATAGACCACAGACAAATGGGGCAGTCGAAGCGGCCAATAAGAACATAAAAGTTATTTTACAAAAGATGGCACAAACCAATGCTAATTGGGTAGATAAACTCCCATATGCACTTTGGGCTTACAGAACCTCAATCAGAACAGCTACTGGGGCAACACCTTACTCCTTGGTCTATGGCATGGAAGTAGTACTTTTTGTTGAGTTGGAGGTGCAATCACTAAGGGTAGCGATGGAATGTAAGATCCCCGAGACAGAATGGCTTCAAGCTTGATATGACGAATTGAGCCTTATAGATGAAAGAAGAATCAGGGCGGCAGACAACATAAAGAAGTACCAGTAGAGAATAGCAAATACATTCAACAAGAAAGTCCGAATCCATCATTTAGCAGTTGATGATTTAGTGTTGAAGGAGCAGAGAGCACCACCACATGATCCAAGAGGCAAGTTTTGTCCAAACTAGAGCGGACCATACATCGTCAAAGAAATATTACCAGGGAAGGCCATTCGTCTAACTGATTTGAACGGAGATGAATTACAATACTTGACAAATCTGGATCAAGTAAAGCGGTATTACGTGTAGCCTATATACCAAAAAAAAATGTGGACAGGCTTCCGTGTACAAGCTTGGGGCAAGCTCACTTAGCCATGTGGTATGTCTCACAGTAAGGTTGGACAAGATTCTCAGACAAGACAACAACTTTCATCATAAAGGGATAATACATCAGTTCATTAATTGTTAGGGAAAGGAATTCTTGATTTTAGGCAAGAACTCTATCTCCCGTCCAATAATCCGACGGTTTTTTCTAGAGTTTCACATCAAGCCCTTGTTTTACATCTCTGACATGACTCTTGTGAGCATGCCACTCTGAAAAATAATCATAACAACTCTGACCGAAACTCACATCGGCCGTTCATTAATCCAAACGGTGTCCGAGAGTTCTACTGGTCCATCCTTCATAAGCCAAAATGGCATCTCCTAGTAGAGATCAGGCCATTCCACATAAACAACCAAACACTCTCCCAGATGGCTGACCCATTTGGAACAGTTTCTTGTCAGCCTAACCAGGCCATTGATTTCACTCACACTGTCAGTTGGCTCAAAAATTTAAGCCCAGACATGGTAATACAATATAAATATGTGCATTAGTAGAAGTGTGGTCAGAACGATTCTGAGAAATTACAGCCTCAGAAAGCCCTTTGGACATGCTCATGACCTATGTTGTTGTGAATTTGTACCTTTATAGGTATCCTTCGGTAACCGTTTGATAAGTTTACAGATGGAACACTGCATGAAAAAAAAAACACAACAAAAAACTCGAACTATGCGGAACCTAATTCCGGAGGGATGGAAGTCCCAAAGGATACGTAGGCAATTTGGGACACCCCAAATTCGATCCAAAGGCTATACATCTAGGGGCTACACAGCCAAAGGCTATACATCCAGAGGTTACAAATCTAGAGCACAAAGCACAGCTACAGTTACATCATGAGTGGTCTTGAGCCAAAGTCACAGACCTGATAAGGTCGCTACTTAAGAAGCTTGACAGTTACAGTACATCATTAACGATCTTGAGCTAAAGTCACAGACCTGATAAGGTCACTACTCAAGAAGCTTGACAGTTACAGTTACATCATGAGCGATCTTGAGCTAAAGTCACAGACCTAATGAGGTCGCTACTCAAGAAGCTTGACAATTACAGTCACATTACAAGTGGTCTTAAGCTAAAGTCACAGACCTGATGAGGTCGCTACTCAAGGAGCTTGACATCTACAGTTGTTTGTTGTACAATGTTAGAATCCAGATCAAGTACAGAATAATGCAAAAATGTTGTTCTTTTATCTTTAGCCTTCAATTGGTAACAATCTCGGCAAAAGAGGGGCATCTGTAAGCACCCCATTTTTACCACCCTCAGCATAAGTGAACCAATATAGCAAGTTTCTAGTTTTTAACCCAAGGGTTTGTGATTCTCCAATGAACCTACAGCAGGGTCATGGGCTATTACCTACTTGGATATACAGGTCATGAAATTATCTTTGAAATGAGACCAGAATCATCAAATTCTGACTTCAAACAAGGAAGATATCACAGTTTGAAAGTGCAAGGGCATTTATGTAATTATCGTATGATACATGCATTATCATTTAAACTTCAAGTCATCATATCTTGGTCATCTGATATTGGAATTAGATGATTCAAAAGTCAATATTCTTTATTTTTAGTCCTCTTTAAGGTGGACATGAAAAATCCCGGGCAAAGGTCACCGGTGGGCCCCATGCAAGCTTTCATGCAAAATTATCGTTAGAACTTCAAAGCTTCATATCCTTGCCGTTCTACTTCGGATTCAGATGATTCCAAGACCATTATTCTTCATTTGTGATGTTCTACAAATGGACGTGAAAATCTCGGGTAGAAGTCTCTGAAGGGTCCCATGCAAAATTACACATGAAAATAGTCATTTAATCTTTGAAAATTTATATTTTGGTCACCCCATATCCAAATTAGGTGATTTCAGTTTCATTATGTTCCATTTTTAGTACTCTACAAAGTGGACGTAAAGGATTTTCGATAGAAGTCTCCGAAAGATCCCATGCAGAATGGTTAACCAAATTATCAATAATTGGCCTGCTTAAACTTCAGAAATTCATAAGTTGACCATTTTATCTCCAAATGAGGTGATTCAAGTTCCAACATTCCTCATTTTAGTATTGTACAAAGTGAATGTAGAAAATTTAGAATAGAGGCTATCGAAAAATTCCATGTGGAATGGTAGCAGAAATGGACTATGAAATGATAGAAAAAGTTAACTTTGGTCTAAACCAACTCAATCCAGCTTAGTCTAACTTAGCCCGGCCCAGTTCAGACCAATCCAGACCAAGTTACGTCAGCCCATATGCATGCTTTTCTTTTATATGTGTATAATGTATAATATATATATATATATATATATATATATATATATATCTTATAGGTATATTTATATATTAATATATTTATATATATACATATATATTATAGGAAAGAGAGGACGTAGGAAAGAGAGAGGTTGTGGGAAAGAGAGAAATAAAAAAAATAAAAAGAAAAAAAATGTTTTCTAGAAAGAAAACGTGAAAAGATAGAAGAAGAAAGAAAAAAAAAAGGAAAGAAGAAAAAAAAAGTGTTTTCTAGAAAGAAATCATGAAAAAAGAGAGAAGAAGAAAGAAAAAAAAAGGAAGGAAGAAAAAAAGGAAAGAAGAAAGAAAGGAAAGAGAGAAGGGATTTTCTAGAAGAAGGAAAGAGAGAAGGGATTTTCTAGAAGAAAAAGGAGAAAAAGGAAAGAAAGGAAGGAGAAAAAATGTGGAGAAGAAAGAGAAGAAAGGAAAGGAAAAAAAATAAAAAGAAAGGATTTTCTAGAAGAAAAAGAAAAAAAAAAGAAGGAAGAGATAAGAAGAGAGAGAGGAAGAACGTTTCTACTCTAGAAAACATATAGAAAACGTGGGGAAGAGAGAGGGAGAAGAGAAAAAGGAAGGAAGAGAAGAAAAGAAAGAAGATAAAAGGAAGAAATATTTTCTAGAAGAAAAAGAAGAAAATGACAGAAGGATCTTCTAGAAGAGGAGAGGAAAAGTATAAATAGGCTAAGAGAAAGAGAGATTGGGCTTCCTTTTCCAGACCACAAGGAGAGAGAGAACGTGGGTAAGAGAGAAAATGTGAAAGAGGGAGAAAGAAAGAGAGAAGAAGAAGAGAAAAGAAAAAAAAACAGGAAGAAAAGAGAGAAAGAGAAGAGAGAGAGGAGCAGAGGAGAGGAGAAGGAGGGTTCGCCTTCAAAGAGCTTGATAAGACCTCCAATCATCCTACATCGATGGTTTCGCTCCATTCGAGCACAAGGTTAGTACCCTAAACGAATTTAGAGGTCTTTAGAATGCTCGAATGTCAATTGTGCTTGAAAAAGGTTAATTTCCATGAAATCTAGATCAAGAATGCTCTATTGCATGCATATTAATGTTAGGATGCCTATATCTAGGATTTTTTATGAATGATAATTTGTCTAAACTACACAATGATGAAGTTTCTGAATGCTATATAATGATGTTTGATGTTTTTGACAAGTTTCATAAAGTGGTTTTCAAATCTAAAATTTCCAGATTTAGGATTCAAACTTAGGATGTGCATCACATGTAGTTTTTCTTAGATTTTGAAACCCAAATTTTTATGAAAATCTCTCTGATATATTAGAAGACTACCCTAGAAAATTTGTTCTATTTGGAATTGGGAAAGTATATCAAAAAAATTCTTCTTTGGCATTGTTGCCCTACTCGAATATAATGTAATCCCCATTAGAAATTCTCTAGAAAAGGGTCTTATGGCCATAATCAGAAAAAAAAAAAAAACTTCATATAAAATTTTTAGATATGAAAGTTTTCTAAAAAAAATGGCACTAGTTTTGTATTTTTTTGATTTTTTATTGAATTGATATCGATTTTTAAGTGCATAGTGCTCTGATTTTGAATCTGTCAGGATGTACTGATTTACATGATTGAAAAGGATCATTTTCACAAAGAAAATATATTTTTTTACTTATTTTTCTTGATGAAATTTTATATCGGACAGTTATCTACGTGGACATATGTTTGGATTTAATTTTCATTAAGTATAGTATTTTATTTGGAATTTATGGTACAACTGGTCAAAACTCTGGAACATACTTGACCAGTGCACATATCCAGTCTTGGGGCATATCTTTGACCTATTTTTGCTCTCTGTTGGGATTCGACTCCTTCAACTGAAATATAGCGGGTCAATTCATCTTTCTGTGAAAAACAATTGAGCTTGATTTGAGTTACATAAGATCTACTTATAGTCATTCTTGTGTAATATGACAAAATCTGAAAGCAATTCATATTTTGTCCATTATCTGAAACTTTGTACCACATTATTGATAATTTTGAGTCATTAATCATTCTAAATGTCTTCATAAAAATTATAATATTTTCAAAGAACATTGATCATATGTTTTTGATAATTTTACACTTTCAAAAAAAA
Source organism: Protea cynaroides (assembly GCA_028583415.1). Taxonomy (NCBI): domain Eukaryota; kingdom Viridiplantae; phylum Streptophyta; class Magnoliopsida; order Proteales; family Proteaceae; genus Protea; species Protea cynaroides. Next base: position 103,514,830 of record CM053271.1, read on the forward strand.
AGGTTTCATTGATGTCTCATTCATTGTAACATGCAATTAATTGCTTGGTGAATTCTACCATATTTGATTGCATACTTGTCATATTTGGATAAATGGCTACATTTAGAGCATTCACTTGCCATGTTTGGATTATTCATATGATCATTACTATATTTGGATACGCATTGTCACCTGCTATATTGAGTCTCAAATGCTGTATTGGATTGCTTACATGCTATACTCAAAATGCTCACATACCATATTTAGATGTTTACTGTCATATTTGAGATGATATCATTGTTGTATTTGGAATGCTACCACTGCTATAGTTGGAATATTTTCATTTGCCATATTTGTCTTGGAAAGAGATAAATTGAAAAAATAGCAATTAGGGTAAAAAAAACCCTAAAAATGGAAAGAGCACAGCAATTTGGGTAGAAAATCCTAAAAAATGGAAAGAGCACAGCAATTAGGGTAGAAAACCCTAAAAAATGGAAAGAGCAAAGCAATTAAGGTAGAAAACCCTAAAAATGAAAAGAAAATAGCAATTAGGGTAGAAAACCCTAAAAAATAAAAAGAATACAGCAATTAGGGTAGGAAACCCTAGAATGGAAAGAATAATTAGGGCAAGATAAACCCTAGAATAAAGAGAATAATTAGGGTATGAAACCCTAATAAAATAAAAATAACAATGAAAAGGGATAGGAAACCCTAGAAACCTAAAAATGAAAACAATAAAAATAATAGGAATTTAGGTCTCATCCCTAGATCCTATTGACAAAAATGGAAACAACAAAAATGGTAGGAATTTAGGTCTCATCTCTAGATCTTATTGACAAAAATGAAAACAATAAAAATAATAGGAATTTAGGTCTCATCCCTAGATCCTATTGACAAAAATGGAAACAATAAAAATGGTAGGAATTTAGGTCTCATCCCTAGATTCTATTGACAAAAATGGTAGGAATTTGGTACACATTCTAAATCCGACTCTCACAATCATTTTGAACTACGTCGTACCTGATTTCTAGGGCACACCCTAAAATACAAAGGCAATTTGGGAATCCCAAATATGGTACAAAATCACCCATTAACCATCCATTCAACAGAAACTTCAACTTGAACAAAGAATCTAATTAAAGCACATGCATAAATCACTTCCATAATCTTTAATCACAAATCCCTTTTCGAACTACGTTTTGGACTTGATTTTCAGGATTGGAATACGTAGGCAATTTGAGATGTCTTACACGTCTCAGATTCAGTCCAAGATTGAACCATCTTTGGTCCAGTTCACTGTATAGTACTGTACTCATTGCTTGTTTATTTGCTTTAAAACATGATCGGCTAAATTCTAGGTTAGAATAACTTAGCAACTTGGTTTAAGACATCCCCCATTGAACCCTAGTCATCCAGTTAACCAAGCACAGTCAAAATTAGAGTTTAAGGAAAGTTTAGGAGGCCGATATTGATTGGGCGGTTGGGGTGCCTAACACTTTCCCATAACCATACCCTGAATACTTATCCGATCTCTTGCAGACCAAAGAACTGATACATTGGGTTATGTGTAAGACCCGCACTCCGTAAACCCAGTCTAAACCTTGGTTTTGTATCGTAGCAGGTCTTCCGATCATCACCGGGCCAGACGGGACGAGCGGATGACAAACAGGTATGAAATCGGACCAAAGATGATCAAATCAACATGATTTTATGTTGACCGGTTGATGGTACAGGTCTTGGTACCGGTCGACCGGTCAGCTCTGGGCAGCTGAGTGCGGAGATCTAGAAATTGACTTCTGAGGGTCCCACTTTCCTGATTTCGAATCCTAAGACTTTCCTAATCCTATTAGGGTTACTAAACCTTAATTTTAGCCTATAAATACATCCTTAGACCTCCTCAAATTCTTTCCATTGTCTCTCACAAACCCGAGAGAAGAGAAGGAGGTTGGAAAGGATAAGAAGCTAGGAAGAAGAAGTAGGTGCCGCTATAACCGTTCGACGACGCTCCCGTTACGCCAGTCAACGGTAAGTGTTTTAACCACTCTTCTTACCCTATGACTCTAGGATAGTTGTGTGGGTGGATCAATACCATGCAAAGTAGGTATTAATCTAAAACCGTAACTGGACCTTAAAACCCTAAGTTACCGTCAAACCTTAGATTCGAGTTCCGAGATGATATTCATCGAAATAAGACTTGAATGAGTTGGGGATAACTCTAACTCAAAAATTAGACTTAGAATGGATAGGAGAAACCCTGAAAATCCAAGGAAATCGATCGACGACAGTAAAAAAACCAAGTATATGGTCTTTCGGAGACATACCAGTCGACCATACCGGTTGCTAGTTTGCTCACAGAGCTGCAACCGGTATGTTGCGACCGGTCAGCTCTAAAAGGCTGGTTTGGGACTTTGTTGGTTTTCGACCAACGTGAAACCTTAAGGAAACTATTCTAATGAAACCCTAATAATATTGTAAGACTTTGTGAAAACACGTTTGGATCTTGCGACGTGGAGCAAGCTAACAAACGAGCGTCAGGTAAGGAAATCTGACCTAAACCTAATAATTAATGGACAGTAAATCTTTGTTATTAACACTAATTATATATGATGTGATGTTTGTGCATATTCACATGACATCCTTTACTTTTCGTTATTATTATTGTTCATGCATGATAGGATGTGATTGTTAGGCATGTGATTGTTTTCGTTGGTGTGTGGAGTGGGGCATGGGCCTGGGATCATTTCTCACACTGACATTTTTGTAGTATTCTGTCTTAACATGCTTGGTACGGGTGGGGCATCAGGGAAAGGTCGTGGTACGGTGGTCTCCGATGTTGATGCTGGCCTGGCCATGGTTATGTGGCACTGTGCTCTCCGAGGTCGACGCTGGCTTGTCCACGATGCTTTAGCTCTATCTCTATGCCGTAGGGAGTTATGTTGGGATAGGGTCTATCTGCGTTATGTTTCTATCCTAGTGGGTTAGTTGCGGATAGGGCATCAGGGGAGGTACGGGGATGCCTTAGCTCTATCTCTATGCCGTAGACGGTTGTGCTGGGATAGAGCATACATTGATGACATATAGGATTGGTTAGTTGCGAGCCCAGTTTGCGAGCCCTGACCAGTAGGGGCTTAGGTACTGGTATGGGTAGAGCATCAGGGGAGGTATGGGGGTATCTTAGCTCTATCTCTATTCCATGATGGGAGCATATGGGCCAATGGGGGTGTGATCCATGAGGTGCCACACACTCGTGTATAGAGGTGCGGGGACCACCAAACCTTTCTATAGCACATTGCAAACTCAAATCAGACCACAGCATAAAAATGATTGTTACTCATGCATAATATTGTGAAACTGTCGGATTGTCTTACTGAGCTAAGTTGTGAGCTCACCCTTTGTATGTACATTGTTTTAGATGTTGATGTAGGTTACACGGTGGATGATTATGTGAACGCTCCGACGTATGGTGGTGTTGCTGCGTTGGATGTACAGGCTGGAGAGGACGAGCATGACGCTTCATGCGAGTGCCCTTTCTGCGTGTAGCTTTGATTGGATTTTTATTTATTTTAATTATTTTCGGTTGAATTAAGTGGATGTAAGAATATTATATTTTATGTTTGAATTTGAATAATTAAATATTTTATTTAAATTTATCAGTAGATTCTCGGTTCATTTATTTAAAGACTTCCGCTGTATTATTTATATTCTGATTGTGGTTATGTGCAATGATTTGTATGAGTGGACACGTCCTATTCGAGATCCTTGTGTGAACCATTGTTTCAATGATGGTTCACTTATACCATTCTGGTTGGATCAGAATTGGGGTGTGACAACTTGGTATCAGAGCTTTTAGGCTCTGTCCAACACACCATATTGCACTTAACTAAGTCGATGAACTGAGTTAGGAAAAATTTAAAAAAAATCTAAATACAAACACACCCTAAGCATTGATTGATACCTGAGACGGACTAAGAAAGAGAATAATGTATTATATTAAATGTGGAACTTAACATTTACACATACACTAGTTAGGTGAACCATGAAAACTTTCATTTAAAGAGGAAAAAATAAGTATCAGATAAAATAGTGCTACAGGGTACAGTCCACAAACCGGACAGTTACCCTGTTATATAAACAGTCATAGGAGAGAAAAATAAAAGGGAGAATCATGGGGTAGGGGGCCTAGTAGGAATAGGGTCCACTATGTCATAATCTCGCTGGTAAGCGACCCTAAGCCAATGTACCTGGTCCTGTGTCACCCATAGGCTACGAGTCAGACGTCCCAATTCTTGATCCATCTCTCGTTGAGACTCGAGGATGACCCTCTGGGTGTCCCTAATCTCAGTAAACATGCTCAACACTGGGTCTGGAGGGGGGTGAGATGGTCCAGCTGTAGATGTAGATGGTGGTGCTACAAGTGTAGGCTATGGAGCTGGCACTGGTACACCCTCTGCCCTATCCTCGTCATCATCACGCTCGGCCTCTGCTGCATAGGCCGCATTGGCTGCTGCTGCTGCTGCTACTGCGGCTGCTACCCTCCTAAGTGGCCGAGGGCGAGCCTCCAACTCATCGTCACTAACGGGCAGATTGTCCATCTGCATCCTCAGAATGGCATCCCAGTCGATGTTGGATGTCATGGTGTCCTCAACAGTCACCTCGCCTCTCATGCTCACACCTAGGCGACGTAGAAGGAATGTGATGAGACGACCATATGGAAGGTTACTGGCCTGATCGGCCAGGGTCGCCTGATGCATGGTCCGGATGATGAGGTAAGGGAGAGAGACCCGCTCCCCGGTACAGACGTAGTAGATGATGTACTGAGTGAGCTGAGATAACTCACTGTAGTGGTCGCTCTAGGGCACAATGTTGTGCTGGATGATGCGGCTATAGACTCGAGCTAGGGGCTTCAGACTAGCCGCCTTCATAGGAGCCCTAGGATTTAGAATTTGCTCTGCTATCTCTCGGCATAGGTCCTCGCTCAGATAGCCCTTCACCTTTGGAGGGCAGTATACCAAGTCTCCATCATTGGGTACCCCCAGCAGGTCTACCAATTGATGAGTGTTGAAGGAAATATGTGTCACACCCCAATTCTGTACTATTCAGAATGGTGTGATGAACCGCTAGCAAACCAACGATTCAACCAGGATCTCGAATAGACTATATCCATGTTATCTGAACCCCATACATCCATAATCATAATCAAAGTAAATACACAATAGCGGAAGTCTTATAATAAAATGAACTGAAAATCTACTGTGATATTAATATTTAAATAGAAAATTATTCTGTATCAACTGAGACATAAATAAATATCAAATATATGTCCATAATAAATCCAAGTGAATAAACCTAAGAAAAATATCTAATCGAATACACATGAGTTGCACTCGCAAGAGACGTCATGTATCCACTTCATCTTCCACTTCCATCGCCGCTACATTTTCGTACGCTGGAGCATATAAATAGTCTTCAACGGTATAACCTGCATCATCAACTAAAAATATTCGATGTCGAGGGGTGAGCACACATCATGGCTCAGTGAGCAAACAAAACAATGCAAGAATACATATGCATGCAATCAATTTATATCTTGGGTCTAGTTTATAGTTTGCACTGTGCTATAGAAATGATAGGTAGCCGCCGCACCTCTATACACAAGTGTATGGATACACCCAATGACTCCAGCACTGTCGCCCACAGCACCCAAAATGGCACATTATACACCCCATGAAAACGGCATGGCTGTACCGATTGATACCATACCAACAAATAAACCCCTGCTGGCTAGGGTTGCAAACTGGGCTCGCAACTAACCAATCCTAATGCCAAACAGTGTATCCAAGGCCTCACCCCAGCATCCCTCAGAGCACCCGTAGAGATAGAGCTAAGGCCCCTCGGTAGAGTATAGGACTCAAGGACCGAGACCCTCCTTGATGCCCTATGTCACAATGATTCTGCTAAGGTAATGGCGATACGACGACATCAGTGGACATGACTTGAGTAGACCATAGCACAATATACACCCCATGAAAAACGGTCATGGTTGTACCAGTTGATACCATTCCTACCCTCACCATATACACTGGCCAAACACAAACATTCACATGCCTATTCCTATCATCATCATCATCATCATGTTATAAACAATAAAGTAAATATGCATGAATAGTTAATAGAAATATTAGATGACATGTTATATGCACATACAAGCATACACGCATAGAATCAATATGGCATTGGAGTCAAGAAGTAAAACAGTTTATTATTAACCAATTAGTTTAGGTCTTGTTCCCACCTTAGCTTGCTAATAGATACTTTTCCAAGCTTTAGAATCACCTTTATAATGCTATTATATTGCTAGAAGACCTAATAAAGTTGATAAAATTTAATTAGAATTTATTCAGAATTTAAAAACCATTCTGTTAACTGAGGGTTGGAGGTAGGGTCGGAGTCCGGATCGACCCTGGGTGCGACCCTCCCCAAAATCTGAACTTCTCGAACACTGAGGGTCGATAGTTAGGATCACCTAGGGTCGGATGGTCATCGACCCTCGGTGCAACCCTCGGTGTACTTTGGTCAATTTCCCTCTTTTAGTCCATTCTTCGTGCTTGGGGTCCTATGACTTGCTCATACAGTCCATTCAACATTCGTTCCATGGTCTAGAACCACGATTCATCAACCTAGATAGGTTTCATGTAATCTCCCATAGTTTTCTATTAAAACCTAACCATAGATTGATGGTTTGGGTTTCTCTGAGATTATATTCTCACCATTACCTAACCTAAGGTCTGTAGAAACTCATGGAATTAGTATCTATACCTGAGAAGATTACTCCTTCTCTGCAACTCTTCTCTTCCTTAGCCTTTTCTTCAAGTTTTCCTTCTCTTCTTCTCCTCCTTCTCTCCTCTTTCTCTCAATCCAATTAGGGTTGTAAAAGGAGTGAAAGAGGCTTAGGGACATCCTTTAAATAGAGTAGGAACATCCTAAATTAAGTCCCTTTGAGATTAGGAATGAATCCAAATCAAAAATTAGGAAATTTCCTAATTTTAGTTTCGACGGCAACCGAGGGTCGATGCGAGGGTCGATGATCCCGTCGACCCTAGGTTTCCTAATGAGTCCGACCCTCCCTATAGAACTGAGGGTCTGACTTTCTGTCTTGGGGGGTCCGACCCTCCCTTGCTGGGTATGCGACCCTCCCCCTACTTTAAGTGTTTTTGGGTCGATTTGATGCCTGGGATCTCGATCTCCTTCACGCCCTTGGTCCATTTGACTCGACCATGATGGGAAAACCTGGTTCAAGGTGGTAAGACCGGGTTAGATTGTCACAGGTCTTACTATATGGACGCCCTTGACATAGCTGGAGATGCACAAATCTCTTCTCTGGTTGGGATCGTCAATGTTCCCATGCAACTCCAGGTTAGCATAGAAATGCTTTACCAGATTGGGACGAGTGGGAACTGTGTAGGAGATTACAGGCACCCACCCAAACCTGTCAAAAGCTGCTCGCACATCGAACCTGTCCAATTGATCCAAGTTAACTTGCCGTCTGGATTCTTGCTATCAAACCGTGGGAACCGGGCATGTGCCTCCAAGGAACGGAACCAATGCTCATCGAGTTGTGGAGCTGGTGGCTGAGGAGCGCGCACGCTCGAGCCATGAGGACGTTTGCCAAGAGCACGTCGTGGAGCCATGTAAACTGCAAAACAAAAAGAAAATAAGAAGAAAAATGTTAGATTTTATCGAAATTTCGACAGCATAACGACAGTAATTTGGGAAAAAGCATCGAACTCACCCAAAAACTTGGGGTGGAGGACTTGCGTAACCCCCGCACTCTTCAACAAATCAAACTCAGGCAAATACAACAAGAAATTTTAGGAATTTAAGAAAAATCAAGAAATTTTGAAATTTTTCAAAAACCTAGGTTAAAAACCAGAAAATTTTGATTTTTACCAAAACCATTCGGTGGAAGTCAAAATAAGTTGAGGGCTTTTTATCTTGGGAGTCTCTAAACCCTTTCTAAGCCGAAGGAAAAGAGTTCCTACGATTAGAATCTCTCAATCAAAGAAAAATTTAAAATTCTAGGTATAGACGATATGGAAAAATCTTAAGAACTTGAAAGAGAGGAAAGAGACCTACCTGGAGACGATGTACTAAGCTTTAAATGGAATAAATCGGCTTCTAAGGTCACCGGCCGGACTGTAGCAACTCGGGATGGCAGAGAGAAATCGCCACCGGAGAGAAAAGAGAAGGAAAAGTGAGAAATTTCTCACTTTTTCGCAAATTTATGCCCTTTCTGGGCATACCGGTCGACGGTTTTGCCCATACCGGTCGACTGGTACCCCAAAGGGACTGCGACCGCTATGTCTCGGTCAGAATTTTCATTCTGACCGGTCGACTATACCGGTCGCACAGTGTTCTATAGAGTGTCGACCGGTATGTATCGACCGATCAGCACCAAAAAAGCCAGAAAAAGTTTTTTTTTTATAAAAATTTGTAAAAATTGAAACTTATATTTTCTGACTGTTTCGCCTTATATTGTTCAAGACTAACACCACTATTGCTTCATTCTCATGTGTTATGTCTTCTTCTCAGATCCAAACAGAATAGTCTGAGATGGTGGGCGGAAATGGTCGTAGGGGTCGAAAGCATCACCAGGCTAGGATGCGCCTCGAGGAAGAAGAGCAGGTTGAACCAGGCTATGTGAGAGAGCCAAGCCCGGTAGCTGAGGAAGAGCAGGCTCCACGGGTACCGACAAATTTTCCTGGCCCACCTCACAGGAATTCTGAGACCATTGTTACAAATCTGGTCTATCAAATGCAAGCTCAGCAGAAAGAATTCCTGAGTGAGATATTGAAGATATTCAGGCCACCGGATTCTGTTCCCACTGGGGGTACGCCCAATTCTGGAGGGAATAATACTACACAGCCGACGCATGGTAGTCCAGGGCCGATGGGCCAACCCCAGAATGTACCACCATCACACTAGTTTTCGTCATCTTCTGCTTATCAGGGAGCATATCCGTATCCACCACCATGGTACGGAATGAATACACAGGGACAGCACGATCTGAGTCGGGCGGTGGACAGATTCCTAAAGCTGAAGCCTTCTTCATTCACAGGTAAGACAGGGAAACCATTGTGGCCAGCACAGTGGATTGCAAAAATGGAGAAGAATTTTCGACTGATGACTTGTACAGAGGATGAAAAGGTCCTGTTTGCCACTCATATGCTAAAGGAAGATGCAAATGCTTGGTGGAATTCTACACGGGCATATCTGGAGACGAAGCATACACAGGTGGATTGGGAAGCATTCAAAGTTACCTTCTTCGATAGATACTTCCCAAAGAGTTTCAGGGATCAGATGGAGAGGGAGTTCCTCATTCTACAACAGTCTCAGTCGACAGTGGATGCTTACCAGCGGAGGTACGAGGAGTTATTTTTCTTCGCACTGGCAAGTATGCAAGAAGAAGAGACCAAGACACGCAGGTTCACCATGGGACTGCATGGAGGCATCAGAGAGCACATATTGGGGCTAGACAAGAAAATTTATAATGAGGCTGTACAGGTTGCGAGAGTGATAGAATCCAGTCAGAGGGACAGCTTCTTTGCATAGAACAGGGGAGTGAAGAGACCCGCTATTGAGAGTTAGGGTGGCGGTAACAATAGGCCTTCCCGCCCATACAGGGCTCAGACCGCTACAGTTCCTGCAAGGAACAATACGGCACCACCTGTGCCACAGTTCGCTGGACATAACCCAAACATTAAATATTTCAACTGTCAGCAAGTGGGTCATATTGCAAAGACCTACACTCTACCTAGGAAGCAACCTCCCCAACAAGGAAAAGTATATGCGGTCACTACCGAAGAGGCAGCCGCATCACCCAATGTGGTCACTCGTATGACTCTATCCCTTACTATTTGGCTTACTATTTTCATTGTGTGTATGCGCAAGTAGAACTAAGGGATAATAAAATTTCAGGAATTGTAAATGTAGCTGGTATACCTGCCAGAGTACTATTTGACTCTGGGGCCACGCACTCCTTTGTTTCTATTTCTTTTGGGAAGCGAATGGAGTTACCAATTAAGCACTTGAACCCAAGCTTGATAGTTCGCTCTCCGCTAGGAGTCGAAGTGGCATTGACTGAATATTATGGACCATGTACAGTATGTATTGAGGGTCGAGACTTAGAAGCAAGTTTGGTGCTACTCGAGATGGCAGACTTTGATGTCATCTTGGGAATGGATTGGCTAGGCCATCATTCAGCTATCCTATTATGTGGTGAAAGGAAGCTTGTGCTTACAGACAAAAAGGGGAAGGAGTATAGCTTCACTGGTACCAAGTTACCTAGGAAGCGGAAGCTGATCCTCTCTGCCCTAAAAGCTAAGAGATGCTTAGAGAAAGGGGGAGTGGGGTATTTCGTATCTGTAGTCGACATCACGGCGGAGTCATACAAGATGGAAGATATAGATGTGGTTCGAGAGTTCCCAGATGTATTTCCAGAGGAGCTTCCAGGTCTACCATTGGACAGAGCTACAGATTTTGTAATAGACCTTATGCCAGGTTCGGCGCTGGTGTCTAAAGCACCATACAGGATGGCCCTTACCAAGTTAAAGGAGTTGAAGACCCAATTACAAGAATTGTTAGATAAGGGTTTCATGCGACCTAGCATTTTACCTTGGGGAGCTCCTGTATTATTTATCAAGAAGAAGGATGGAAGTGTAAGACTATGCAATGACTACCGTGAACTGAACAAGTTGACGATCAAGAATCGGTATCCTTTGCCTAGAATCGATGATCTGTTCGATCAATTGCAGGGTGCAAAGGTTTTCTCAAAGATTGATCTCCGATCGGGGTATCCCCAACTGAAGATCAAGGCCGGAGATATTCCGAAGACTGCTTTCAGGACGAGGTATGGGCATTATGAGTTTCTAGTTATGTCATTCAGGTTGACCAACGCCCCAGCGTCGTTCATGGAACTGATGAACCGAGTGTTTCATGATATGTTGGATACTTCGATCATTGTATTCATCGATGACATATTGGTCTACTCAAAGGACATGCAGGCTCATACAACACACTTAAGAGCAGCCCTACAACGGCTAAGACAAGAGAAGTTTTATGCTAAGTTCAAGAAGTGCGAGTTTTGGCTGAAGGAAGTGGCTTTCTTGGGCCATGTAGTATCCGAAGACGGTATCAAGGTTGATCCAAGTAAGATAGCTGCTATAGTAGGATGGGAAGCACCAAAATCTATTGCGGAGATTCATAGTTTCCTTGGGTTGGCTGGTTATTATAGAAGATTCGTGGAAGATTACTCCAGGATCGCTGTTCCACTTACCAGATTGACCAAGAAGGGGGAGAAATTCATATGGACAGATGAGTGTGAGAAGTGTTTTCAGACTTTGAAGTCAAGACTAGTCTCTGCACCTATCTTGACCATCCCAGAACTAAGCATACCGTTTACTTTATATACGGATGCTTTAGGGTTGGGTATCGGGTGTGTATTGATGCAAGGAGAACAGGTCATTGCTTACGCATCAAGACAGTTAAAAGAGCATGAAAAGAACTATCCTACGCATGATTTGGAGTTAGCAGCGGTTATACATGCAATCAAGACTTGGAGACACTACTTGTACGGTGAAAAGTTTCAGATTAAGTCAGATCACAAGAGCTTAACTTATCTTTTCACTCAAAAGGATCTGAATATGAGACAGAGGAGATGGCTGGAATTGTTGAAAGATTATGATTGTGACATCCAGTACCATCCGGGCAAAGCAAATGTGGTGGCTGACGCCTTAAGCAGAAAGTGGGCATCGAAACCTGAGGCCGGGCCAAGTACAAATGCTGCATTGTGTGCTACAGTCTCAAGTTCAATGGAAAATGATGAAGAACACATAATAGAGACTGCAGAAGATCCAGTTGAGCAAGGTTTAATTCATAAGTTCACCATGATGTTTGCAGCTTTGAAGATCTCACCGGATCTAGTTGATGAAGTCAAGGTAGCAATCCTACAGGATCCACATCTCAAGACAGTGCAAGAAGACTTAGAGAAGGGTACGAGCAATCCTGACTTTACCTTGGATTCAGACAAGGTACTCAGGTATCGTGGACGGTTATGTATACCTGAGAGTGAATACTGCAATATCAGAGATCGAGTTATGACTGAAGCTCATTACACTCCATATTCGGTACATCCAGGAAGTACCAAAATGTACCATGATTTAAGAAGACTATATTGGTGGAGGGGTATGAAAGTAGATATAGCTAGTTTCGTATTCCAATGTCTAAATTATCAACAAGTTAAAGCAGAAAGGCAGAGACCCACAGGTTTACTACAGCCATTACCGGAACCTGCATGGAAGTGGGATTGTATAACCATGGATTTCATCACTGGCTTACCTTTGACACCAAGGTCAGTAGATGCAGTTTGGGTTATAGTTGACCGACTCACCAAGACAGCTCGATTTATTGCGGTCAGACCTCAGTATACCATGGAAAAACTGGCCAAGTTAAATGTTGATAATATAGTCAGACTTCATGGCGTTCCAGAGAGTATAGTATCTGACGGAGATCCCCGTTTTACATCAAAGTTCTGGAAAGGATTACAGAAAGCTATGGGAACAAAGTTGAAGTTCAGTACAGCTTTTCACCCTCAGACGGATGGACAGTCAAAACAAACTATTCAAATTTTAAAAGATATGCTCCGAGCTTGTGCATTAGATTTCAAGGGAGCTTGGGATGAGAAACTATCACTCATCGAGTTCGCTTATAACAACAGCTATTAGGTTACAATTCAGATTGCCCCATATGAAGCACTTTATGGGAAGAAGTGTCGTACACCTCTGCTATGGAACGAGGTGGGAGAAAGAAGAATTGTAGGATCAGAGTTTGTTGAAGAAACTTGTCGAGTGATTGATCAGATCAAAGAAAGAGTAAAGACAGTCCAAGTTCGACAGAAGCACTATGCGGATAATCGACGTCGAGATCTGGAGTTTGCAGTGGGTGACAAAGTATTCTTGAAGATATCACCGCTGCGAGGTTTGAAAAGGTTTGGTAAGAAGGGGAAGCTATGCCCCAGGTATGTGGGACCATACGAGATATTGGCTAGACATGGTAACGTAGCATATCAATTGGCTCTACCACCATCTATGTCAAGTGTCCATGATGTGTTTCATGTATCATTATTGAAAAAGTATGTCAGAGATCCATCGCACATCTTGACAGCAGACCCCCAGACTTGACTGAAGACTTAACATTTGAAGTGGTGCCTGTGATGCTCTCAAGCCGAAAGGTACAGCAACTTCGAACCAAGGATATCCATTATGTGAAGGTGCATTGGAGAAGTCAAAATGTCGAAGAAATTACTTGGGAAGAGGAGAGCGCAATGAGGAAGGAGTATCCTAATCTTTTCGACGATCAAGGTACGTTCAAATTTCGAGGCCGTAATTTCTTTTAAGGGTGGGGGGTTGTCAGACCTACATGCAAATTTCGAGACAAAATTCTTTTAAGGGTGGGGGAGTTGTAAGACCCGCACTCCGTAAATCCGGTCTAAACCTTGGTTTTATGTCGTAATAGGTCTTCCGATCATCACCGGGCCAGACGGGACGAGTGGATCACAAATAGGTACGAAATCGGACCAAAGATGATCAAATCAACATGATTTTATGTTGACCAGTCGATGGTACCGGTCTTGGTACCGGTCGACCGGTCAGCTCTGCGCAGTTGAGTGCGGAGATCCAGAAATTGACTTCTGAGGGTCCCACTTTCCTGATTTCAAATCCTAAGACTTTCCTAATCCTATTAGGGTTACTAAACCCTAATTTTAGCCTAAAAATACACCCTTAAACCTCCTCAAATTCTTTCCATTGTCTCTCATAAACCCTAGAGAAGAGAAGGAGGTTGGAAAGGAGAAGGAGCTAGGAAGAAGAAGGAGGTGCCGCCATTACCGTTCGACGACGCTCCCATTACGCCAGTCAACGGTAAGTGTTTTAACCACTCTTCATACCCTATGACTCTAAGATAGTTGTGTGGGTGGATCAATACCATGTAAAGTAGGTATTGATTTAAAATCCTAACTAGACCATAAAACCCTAAGTTGTCGTCAAACCTTATATTCGAGTTCCGAGATGATATTCATCGAAATAAGACTTGAATGAGTTGGGGATAACTCTAACTCAAAGATTAGACTTAGAATGGATAAGAGAAATCCTAAAAATCCAAGGATATCGATCGACGACAGTAAAAAAACCAAGTGTATGGTCTTCTGGAGACATACCGATCGACCATACTGGTTGCTAGTTTGCTCACAGAGCTGCAACCGGTATGTTGCGACCGATCAGCTCTGAAAGGCTGGTTTTGGACTTTGTTGGTTTTCGACCAATGTGAAACCTTAAGGAAACTATTCTAATTAAACCCTAATAATATTGTAGGACTTTGTGAAAGCACGTTTGGATCTTGCGACGTGGAGAAAGCTAACAAACAAGCGTCAAGTAAGGGAATCTGACCTAAACCTACTAATTAATGGACAGTAAATCTTTGTTATTAACACTGAATATATATGATGTGATGTTTGTGCATATTCACATGCCATCCTTTACTTTCCGTTATTATTATTGTTCATGCATGATAGGATGTGATTGTTAGGCATCTGATTGTTTCCGTTGGTGTGTGGAGTGGGGCATGGGCCTGGGATCATTTCTCACACTGACACTTTTTGTAGTATTCTGTCTTAACATGCTTGGTACGGTGGTCTCCGATGTTGATGCTGGTCTGGCCATGGTTATGTGGCACTGTGGTCTCCGAGGTCGATGCTGGCTTGTCCACGATGCTTTAGCTCTATCTCTATGCCGTAGGGAGTTATGTTGGGATAGGGTCTATCTGCGTTATGTTTCTATCCTAGTGGGTTAGTTGCGGATAGAGCATCAGGGGAGGTACGGGGATGCCTTAGCTCTATCTCTATGCCGTAGACGGCTGTGCTGGGATAGAGCGTACATTGATGGCATATAGGATTGGTTAGTTGCGAGCCCAGTTTGTGAGCCCTGGCCAATAGGGGCTTAGGTACTGTTATGGGTAGAGCATCAGGGGAGGTACGGGGGTATCTTAGCTCTATCTCTATTCCATGATGGGTGCATGTGGGCCAATGGGGGTGTGATCCATGAGGTGCCACACACTCGTATATAGAGGTGCGGGGGCCACCAAATCTTTTTATAGCACATGGCAAACTTAAACCAGACCACAACATAAAAATGATTGTTACTCATGCATAATATTGTGAAACTGTCTAATTTTCTTACTGAGCTAAGTTGTGAGCTCACCCTTTGTACGTACATTGTTTTAAATGTTGATGCAGGTTACACGGTGGACGATTATGTGAACGCTCTGGCGTATGGTGGTGTTGCTGCGTTGGATGTACAGGCAGGAGAGGACGAGCATGACGCTTCATGCGAGTGCCCTTTCTGCGTGTACCTTTGATTGGATTTTTATTTATTTTAATTATTTTTGGTTGGATTAAGTGGATGTAAGAATATTATATTTTATGTTTGAATTTGAATAATTGGATATTTTATTTAAATTTATCAGTAGATTCTCGATTCATTTATTTAAAGACTTCCGCTGTATTATTTATATTCTGATTGTGGTTATGTGCAATGGTTTGTATGAGTGGACACGGCCTATTCGAGATCCTGGTGTGAACCGTTGGTTCAATGACGGTTCACTCACACCATTCTGGTTGGATCAAAATTGGGGTGTGACATTATGAGTCAATAAAAGTCTTACCTTAGGGTGAGGCTACATTTTTAGAGGTCCTAGACCTTAATCTAGGTGGCGACTCCAATAGAACAATTGATCTTCATCAATACAGATACACATTTATCCCAAGGAGGATCAATAATTTCCCATTGTCCTCACAGATGGGTGCGTGTGGGACTGCAATAGTGTTTGATCCATTGGGCGACTTCACACACTCGTGTATAGAGGTGTGTCGGCTACCAATCCTTTCTATTGCACATTGCAAACTTATAAACCAGACCAAAGATATGAATTGAATGCATGCATATGTTTGTTGCATTGTTTTGTTTGCTCACTGAGCCATGGTGTGTGCTCACCCTTTCGATGTCGAATGTATTTATGTTGTCACTGTTAGATACTCAGTTTATTAATATTAAAGACTTCTACTATTGTTTATTTACTCTGATTATGGTTGTGGATGTATCTGGTTTAATCAAATGGACACAGCCTATTCGAGATCATGGTTGAACCGTTGGATCATAGACGATTCATCACACCATTCTGGTTTGTTCAGAATTGGGGTGTGACACTTTAGCTCTATCTCTATTCCATGGTGGGTGCATGTGGGATGGCAATATTGTTTGATCCATTTGGTGGATTCACACACTTGTATATAGAGGTACGGGGGCCACCAAACCTTTCTATAGCATATTGTAAACTTAAAAACTAGACCAAAGATATTAATTGAATGCATGCATATATTTGTTGTATTATTTTGTTTTACACAGTGAGCCATGATGTGTGCTCACGCTTTCGACGTCAAATATTTTAGTTGATGATGCAGGTCCTACCCAAAGATATGTGTCCAAACCAAGGAAGTTGTTCGACAGTGCAACCCTCCTCTGAAGTTGTACAAGTCGAATAGGTTTATGAGACAGCATTGAAAGCTGCGCAGTTCGCACGAATGAGAAAAAAAAGGTGGCGTCAATCGGCTACAAGAAACTTCTTCCGCACAATGACTTCAAAAGATCTCAGAGAGTTCTGAAAGGGAAGTCGTGCAGAAGAAGCGAAAGAACAATCCTGGGAAGTTGAAGGAGGTCTCTACAGGAGATGAGACGAGAGTCTCTCAGTCAAACAACAGCATACAGCCGTGGGAGAGTCGACGAGGAGACAGACAGTCTTCAAGGAAGAACTTGTACAATATGAACTGCCCTCCAGAGACCAGTAGCAAGGAAGCTGCGAGTGGAGTGCGTAAGCACTACGCAAGCCATGAGCGAAGCATGCAACTAGCACTGGTAGAGCAGGGAGGTACTTGTACACTGGAGATTCTGTGAATGCGCCGATATACGGACACGTTGCGACCATGGATGTAGCAGCTGTTGAAGATACGCATGATCCTTCATGTAAGTGCAACCAGTGCATTTTTTTATTAGTTTAGCTATATTTGGTTATTGAAACATGTAACGGATTATTTACCTTCATGTTTTGAGTTTTTGAGGAATAATTGGATTAAATAATTATTATTTATTATCTATAAGACTTTAACTTAAATGTTTATTATCTCTGATTATTACTATGGAATGTGTATGTGGTTTGATATAGTGGGTATGACTTATACGAGATCCTAGTTGAACCGTTGATTTATTGATGGTTCATCACACTATTCTGGTTATACCAGAATTGAGGTGTGATAGAGGATCACTTGGCATGGCCAAAGATCACTCTGCATGCAACCTAATGTATCATGTGTTTAGATTCCTATATAAACCCTGGGCCAGAAGTCACAGCCACAGAAAAACCAATCAAGCTTGACCTAATGGAACATAAGGCATTGCTTCGATTTCTCACTCTTTCTGGGTTTCTCCTATGTTCTTTCCTCCAGATCACTTCCTGATCAACCTAGTAAGATTGACATTTTTACTAGCTCAAATTGATCTCTTTCTACCTTCATTTAATGAATAACAATAGCCTATGTTTCACACCTTTCCTCAACGCAGGTAATGAAGACCCATCAGTCCAAGAATTTGTGGACTAGGTAAAACTTGAATTTATTTAGTTAACGGAAGTTAGCACCATTAACTCCATGGGACACTTGTCGTCCGAAGAGCGTATTAGAAAAGTAATTACTCTTCAAGTAAGTGCAGGTGATCCGGACTTGCTTAAAATGAAATTTTGAGGTACAATGTATATGGATCCTCTCCAATAACTGGCCATCCAATGAGTGATCCAATGGGCCAAGGATCACTCGGCATACAACCTGATGTATCACATGTTTAGATTACTATATAAACCCGGGCCCAGAAGTCACAGCTACAGAAGAACCGATCAATCTTGACCTAATGGAACATAAGGCTTTGTTTCGATTTCTCATACTCTTTCTGGGTTTCTCCTATGTTCTTTCCTCTAGATTATTTCCTGATCAACCTGGTAAGATTGACATTTTTACTAGCTCAAATTGATCTATTTCTATCTTCATTTACTAAATAACAATAATCTCTATTTCACACCTTACCTCAAAGCAGGTAATGAAGACCCATCAATCCAAAAATTTGTGGACCAGGTAGTATTATTACTGTATGCTTGTGTGTTTGTGTGCTTGTGTGCGTGTTTTACTTCTCTGCATATGTAAATAGTTATTTAGTAAATTTGTTTACTTGATGTAGGGTTTAATTGAGGATTATGCCCCACCTAGTCCAGACGTCGGCCACCACAATGGCAGCCCTCCTCTTCATTCTAGAGCCAGAATGGATATTGAAAGCATTGATAACTATTCACCACCTGGTCCAAACAACGGCCAGCACATTGGCGGCCCTCCTCCTCATTCAGGAGCCAGAATCGATATTGAAAGCATATATTAACTATTCAGGACCTCATGACCATATTCACCACCTTACTCCTCCTGGAAGAGACAGAGGCAAAAAGAGTTTAAATAAATCCTAGTTCTTAGTTTGGGTTTGGCTTGTTAGATCTCTATAATAAAACCTTTAATAATAATTCCTGGTTTTTCATTTCATATGAATCAAGGTCTCTCACTCATGTTTTTGGGTATCGTGATATGACCAATCCGTATCGGTTTTAGGAATGGACATTATGGATACTTGGATAAAACGGTATCAGATATGTTAATTGGAATGTATATCGATCGACACCAAAAATGTCTAGCTATTGACCAATACGTATATGTATCTATACACGTAGAATGGTTCGGTTTATCACATTGTTGAGTCCAATTAGACTCAATTTGACAAGAAGGATAAATTTTTTAAGGTTTGTTTTGACATTTATAGAATGTTTGTGAATATCTTTGCTTTACCTGGCATGTTAAAAGAATGCCATCGTAAAACATAATAACGGTGTCTGTTTTAAACACGACTCAATACCTCTTGCAGCGCTATCTAGAAAACGTCAATAGAAAAGTTTCTTAATGGCCGTCTACTGAGAGCGCCGTATAATATTATATGCGAAGATTTATAAAACGCTATTGTAAAGGATAATACAACGACATTTAAACGCCGCAGAATAACTTTAAGGGAAATTTTCACTGACCTCCCCTTTTAATTCAGTTTAATAACATGCACCCACTTTTTTTTTGCAAGAATGATACTAACCTCCCATACTTTCTGAAATATGGTTCACACAGACCCCGTCCATTATGACAGGGCCATTAATTGATGACGGATCATCATCTTAAATAATTTAATGACAAAACTACCCCATGAGCTCTATTTGTTCTTTTGTATGAACACCCAAAGCTGCAACTCCCCTCAATTTTCATCCAAACTTGATTCGTTTCTCATTACCTCTCTTGATTCTCTGAGGAAAGTCTCATTTTGAGTTGGAGAATCCATCTGTGGAGTTAGATCAACTGGAAACTAGTTGGTTAAGGCAAATATGAGTGGCAAAATGTTCTACAACTTAAAACTTATGGGCGATTATGTGTTGCTTTGATTTCTACTTCATTTGGAACCCAAATCAACTACATTTGATGAGTGCCATCATTTTTTAGGGTAGAACATTCCTACAAGAACTAATCGACCTCAAAGATCTCTTTCATTTATAACCTTAGGTTTAAGAAAACATAAAACCGAGTCTGAGTTTAGTTTTTGTTTTTTTTTTAAAATTTAAATGTGTTATATGGCCATAAAATTGCATTATGATGTGTGTATGATGTTCCAATATAAAATTTCTGAATAAATTTAATGCAAATCCATGAAAGAAATTGGTAAAAATCAATGAACCTCCATTCGGTTATGAAATTTTCTGAATTTCAAAATCAAAGGAAATGGTGTTGGGTAAAATGGTCTTTTTAATTTTTTTTGTTAGTCTACTTAACGTTTGGGGGTCACAGGGGTGTTAGTGTAATTATCGCAAAAAAAGGTGAGTGCATGTTATTAAGGCAAACTACAAGGGAGGTGGGTGAAATTTTCCTACTAAATTTACTTTGCATTCTTCAGAATCATATAGAATGACATTAATTATAAATGCCATTGAATATATATTAATATTTGGCATATTATTCATTTTCGTTAAAATAGTTACTAGAATGATTACCCTCTTTTGAGTTTCACTTTACCAATATATCTAAAACACCCACACCATCTTTCTCCTTTTGACAGCTTTACCCTTCACTTCCCTCTCCATCACCACCTCTCCCACCCTCGACCCTTCTTCCTTTTGTCTAACTTCCAATGTTGTTGCATCAAATGCCACTGAGAACTAAACCATGTGTGCCTGGTCTTCTCATTCTGTGCCTCGCACGGTGCTTGCTTGTCTGATGCTTATCCTTCGTAGAAAGAAAGTCTAACACCCTAGATTTTTATTAATTAATTGTTTGTAGTGTCGTTTAGTATCACTAGGTGACATTCAGAAACTAGGTGACGAGTAGAACTTGGTATGCCATGTGGATAAGGTGTAAAATATTATTCTTTTTTTTTATCTAGTGTAAATTTTTATATAAAGATTTTTAATGATATTATACTAATTTTAAACTATATTATATACTGGTTTTAAATACTAACTTTAATATACTGATTTTTAATACTGATTTTAATATTGATTTTTAATACTGATTTTAATATTGATTTTAATACTGATTTTTAATATTGTTTTTAGAAAAAATTTCATCTACACCCCATCAAGGATTGTTAACATCATCTACACCCATAAGATTGCAGAAACATCATCAAGGTCCACTTAACTGACGGAAATCACTAAAAAATTTTATATACAATTTTACCCTTTATCTTTATATTTTATCCTTTTAATTTTAAAAAACCTAAAATATTTATTCCAAATTTCCCTCTTCTCCGGCAACGTGAAGATTTTTCCAGCACCGTGATGTTATGTTAAACAATTCCGCTTTCAACATGCTCTCGATCTGCTCAGTGTTTTGAAAGAGTCACCGTGGACAGTGGCGGGCAATCTCTTGCTTCTGGAACGCTGGTCGGCCGATTGGAACTGGACGTTCTCTTCTTTTCAGATCTGGGCGCAGCTGAATGATATCCCCAAGGAGTACTGCACAAAGCAATAGCGCCTCGACTGGTTGCCAAACTGGGTGTTCCTTCGCAACTAATGGTGATTGAAGGGATCCCTCAAGGACAAAAGTCCATTACTTGCGGGCTCGAGTTACTCTTGATGTTTCCCAACCACTCCGCCATTGTCTGAAAGTTCAAAGTAGAACCGGTCAAGAACGTTGGATTACTGTCAAATATGAACGATTTCCACTCCATTGCTTTTTCTCTGGTTTTTTGGGGCATGAGCAGAATCGATGTGCGAAGAGTTTTGAAGCTGATCAACTGCATCGGGTAACTCATGGCTATGACCCTTTGTACATAAAATTTGGCCTTCTTTCACTCTCGGATTGAAGATTCTGAGGTCCTCATCCTCGTTTCCTCCTGAAACCTCCGATCTGAGCGACAAAACGCTTTCGATCGAATTTTCAAGAAACTTTTGGAATGAGTTTTAGGGTTCCAAAGAGAAGAAGATGAAAAAAAAAGAGAGGGTAAAATGGTATTTTACCTTTACTCTAAGGGCAGTATTGTCCATGAAAAATTTTATTTCAGCTGACGTCAGCATCTAACGGGAATCAACTGACGGAGTGGACTTCTTTGATTACCACAGCCAAAGTTTTGGGACCTAGGTGATGTTTCTGCATTCTTGTGGGTGTAGATGATGTTAACAATCTTTGATGGGGTGTAGATGAAATTTTTTCTTGTTTTTAATACTAATTTTAATACTGATTTTGATACTTATTTTAATACTGATTTTTAATGCTGGTTTTAATACTGATTTTTAATACTGGTTTTAATACTAATTTTAGTATGGATTTTAATACTGATTTTTAATAATGGTTTTAATACTGATTTTTAATACTAATTTTTTACTAATTTTAATAGTGATTTTTAATACTAATTTTAATATTGATCTTTAATATTGATTTTAATACTGATTTTTAATACTAATTTTAATACTGCTTTTTAATACTGATTTTAATACTAATTTTAATACTGATTTTTAATACTAACTTTTAATACTAGTTTTAATATTGATTTTTATACTGATTTTAATACTGATTTTTAATACTGATTTTTATATTGACTTATACACTAAGTTACATACAAATATATATACAAGGGTTTACCCTAGTTTGTATATTACATTGTTTAGGGACTTAGTCTAAGGGGTCCAGAGGTGGAGTCTAGGGGTGATTTAGGTGTTGTTTAGGTAGTCGATGCATGATTATTAATAGTAAGCTTCATAATACTGACAGGTTACATTACTGACTATTGAAAGGACGATTAGTATATGTACAAAGAAAAAAGGTAAGTGAAATGTTACAGGTGTACACCACTAGGGTGACACCGTATTGCTAGTTTATGCCATATGCTTTGGTGTTGTTTAATTATTTGATGGTGGTTGATTGTTATTTTTTTTTTTCATTGTTATTCATATGATTTATTATTTACATGAATGTGATAAGAGAAATTTTGTTTTCATTCCATTTTAATATTTCATTTGTAAGAATTGTATTTTTTTAATAATGGTTGTCATATAATAAAAGAGAATGTTGAGAAAATGTAGAGAAGAGATAATTAGTTACACTTTGTGTCTATTAGAAAATAAATGAAGACAATAGGATGAAGTGTCATTGCCATCTGAGTCACATCCGTTACGCCGTGGATAAATGAAAGTTGGGTCATGAACGGATGATCATAAATATATTTTGGCTGTAGTAAACTCTGTACTAGAACAATGGTAACTAGTTATTCACTTGTAAAAATTACATCTTTTAATAATGGTTTGTCACATAAGAAAAAGAAAAAGAAAAATATTGAGAATGTGGAGAGAAAGGATAATTAGTTACACTTTATGTCTATTAGAGAGTAAATGAGAACAATAGGATGGAGAGTCGCAACCATCTGAGTCCCATCAGTTAAGCCACGGATGAATGAGAGTGGGGTCATGAACGAATGACCGATAATATACTTTGAAAGTGATAAACTCTCTATTAGAACAATGTTAACTAGTTATTCACATGTAAGAATTACATCTTTTAATAATGGTTTGTCACATAAAAAAGAGGATAATGTTGAAAATATGGAGAAAATGGATAATCAGTTACACTTTGTGTGTATTAGAGAGTAAATGAGGACAATAGGATGGAGAGTCATTGCCATCTGAGTCTCATCCGTTACGCCGTGGATGAATAAGAGTGGGGTCATGAGTAGATGATCAGGAATATATTTTGGATGCAGTAAAATTTCTACTAGAATAATTGTAACTAGTTATTCATAGGACTGCAACAGGGCCGGGTTGGGCTGGGTTTTTCAAAACCCTAACCCCAACCCTGACTATTTAAACTTAACCCTAACCCAGTCCAATCCTGCCAGGGTCAGAAAATGTACAACCCTAACCCTGACCCTGGCAGGGTTGGGCCTAACCCTAACCTACCCTGATAGACCCTAACAGGACCGGGTTGGGCCGGGTTAACCCTGATTAACCCTGATTCAGGAGGAGGTAAAAAGAGGAAAAAAAGATCCTCGTAGGTAAAAAAAAGAAGAAAAAAAAGTGGATAAACGATATCAATCATACAATTCATTTAAAACCCATTTGATCTTAGCTCAAATCGAAATCTCCTATCGATCATTAAACATGTTTTTTATTGTCCATTACAACACTCATGGGAATCATAAATCTCTACGATGAAAATATGAACAAAATATGAACAAGATTGGTAGCCAAAACATAGGGGAATTTTAAAAGATCAACAAATAAAATAGAAACAACATACTCAATCTATCAAAAGAATAACAAAAAGATTGAAAACACATAACTCAAAACAAAGTAAAATCTAGTTACAGTTTTCTAATAGATCAGCAAATGAAGCCGAAACAATAACAATCAAACTATAAAAAACATTTAACACAAAATAGGAAAAACTCCTCAGGAGATTTTGATTCTCACCTAATCTTTTTTGACAATCGACTCTCAGTCTTTCAGATAATGTCTCAAAGCCTCTTAGAGTCAGCAATGCTTCCCAGAGTATATTCATATATATATATATATATATATATATATATATATATATATATATATATATATATATATATATATATATATATATATATATATATACAGGGTCAGACTGGGCCGGGCTCAACCCAAGGGGTCAACCTTAACCCAACCCAACCCTGCCAGGGTTGATAAAAAATTAAGCCCTAACCCAGCCCTGTCAGGGTTCAGGCCGGGTTTAACCCTGCCAGGGTTCAGGGCGGGCCTGGGCGGGTTAGGGTCGTCAGGTAAAACTTGTACCCCTAGTTATTCATAGAAGTTGGCCAAAAATGGAAATAAATGTGAAGGTATAATTGTTTTTAAGGTACAATTCCATATCCATCAAATAACTCTAACCACCGTTTCCATCTATAACTGGACATTTAAAGTTCCCTTGTTACATGCAATAGAGACATAAAATCAATAATGATTGCCGATAGAATGAAGCTAAACCATGGAAGTTATGAGCATCATCAGCTCCTGGTTAGATGCGTTGTTGTAGAAGCATATGGGTTCAGTTCAATTATTTGGATTCAACAAGACACAAGAGTCATATACCTGTGGAAAATATTATATTCCCACGTTGTCTAACCTTTAAAAAAAAAACATTATTCCCACGTCTAACCTAAATGAAAATCTTATTCCCACTTTTTCTCACTGCTATAATTGCTACAAGAGTAAGCAATCAGTTCTTATTTAAGTTACTCTGAAGAACCATTCTTC
The DNA here is from genome assembly GCA_028583415.1 of Protea cynaroides. NCBI lineage: Eukaryota > Viridiplantae > Streptophyta > Magnoliopsida > Proteales > Proteaceae > Protea > Protea cynaroides. The sequence continues at coordinate 103,539,805 of CM053271.1, forward strand.
TGGACACAACATGTCACACCCCAATTCTGATCCAACCAGAATGGTGTGAGTGAACCGTCATTGAACCAATGGTTCACACCAGGATCTCGAATAGGCCGTGTCCACTCATACAAACCATTACACATAACCACAATCAGAATATAAATATACAGCGAAAGACTTTAAATAGAATGAACTGAGTATCTATTGATAATTTAAATAAATATCCAATTATCTAAATTCAAACACATAAAATAATATCCGTACATCCATTTAATCCAACCAAAAATAACTGAAAGAAATAAATAAAATCCGATCAAAGGTACACGCAGAAAGGGCACTCGCATGAAGCGTCATGCTCGTCCTCTCTTGCCTGTACACCCAGAGCAGCAACATCACCATAAGCCAGGGTATTCATGTAGTCATCCACAGTGTTACCTACATCAACATCTAAAATAATGTACGTACAAAGGGTGAGCTCACAACACAGCTCAGTAAGACAATCAGACAGTTTCACAATATTATGCATGAGTAACAATCATTTTATGCTGTGGTCTGGTTTTAAGTTTGCAATGTGCTATAGAAAGGTTTGGTGGCCCCCGCACCTCTATACACGAGTGTGGCACCTCATGGATCACACCCCCATCGGCCCACATGCACCCATCATGGAATAGAGATAGAGCTAAGATACCCCTGTACCTCCCCTGATGCTCTACCCATACCAGTACCTAAGCCCCTACTGGCCAGGGCTCATAAATTGGGCTCGCAACTAACCAATCCTATATGTCATCAATGTACGCTCTATCCCAGCACAGCCGTCTACGGCATAGAGATAGAGCTAAGGCATTCCCACACCTCCCTTGATGCCCTATCCGCAACAAATCCACTAAGATAGAAACAATACGCAGTAGACCCTATCCCAACATAACTCCCTACGGCATAGAGATAGAGCTAAAGCATCGTGGACAAGCCAGCGTCGACCTCGGAGACCACAATGCCACATAACCATGGCCAAGCCAGCATCAACATCGGAGACCACCGTACCACGACCTTCCCCTGATGCCCCACCCGTACCAAGCATGTTAAGACAGAATACTACAAAAGGTGCTAGTGTGAGGAGCGATCCCAGGCCCATGCCCCACTCCACACATTAACGAAAACAACCACATGCTTAACAATCACATCCTATCAATGCATGAACAATAATAATAACTGAAAGTAAAGGATGGCATGTGTATATGCACAAACATCACATCACAGATATTCAGGTGATTAACAACAACTTACTGTCCATTAATTATTAGGTTTAGGTCAGATTTCCTTACCTGACGCTCGTTCGATAACTTGCTCCACGTCAATAGATCCATACGATATGTCACAAAATCCTACAACATTATTAGGGTTTCATTAGAATATTTTTCTTAGGGTTTCATGTTGGTCGGAAACCAACAAAGATTACAAAATACCCTCACAGAGCTGACCAGTGGCATATACCGGTCGCAGCTCTGTGGGGAAGACTGGCGACCGGTATGGTCAGCCGGTCCCCACAGACCAGCCTCCTGAGGGATACCGGTGGCAACATACCAGTCGCACCATGTGCAACCGGTATAGTCGATCGGTATGTCTCTGGAAGACCATACATGGGTTTTCGACTGCCGTCGATCATCCTCCATGGATTTCCAAGGTTTCTCCTATCCATTCTAAGTCTGAGCTTTGAGTTAGAGTTATCTCCAACTCATTCAAGTCTCGTTTCGATGAATATCATCTCGAAACTCGAATCTAGGGTTTGACGGCAACTTAGGGTTTATTGGCCAATTTAGGGTTTTAGATCAATACCTACTTTGCATGGTATTGATCCACCCACACAACTAACATAGGATAAGAAGAATAGTTAAAACACTTACCGTTGACTGGCGTAGCGTGAGCTTCATCGAACGGTAATGGCAGCACCTTCTTCTTCTTCCTAGCTCCTTCTCCTTTCCAACCTCTTTCTTTTCTCTAGGATTTGTGAGAGACAATGGAAAGGATTTGAGGAGGTTTAAGGGTGTATTTATAGGCTAGATTTAGGGTTTAGTAACCCTAATAGGATTAGGAAAGTCTTAGAATTCGAAATCAGGCAAGTGGGACCCTCAAAAGTCAATTTCTGGATTTCCACACTTAGCTGCGCAGACCTGACCGGTCGACCGGTACCAAGACCGGTACCATCGACCGGTCAACATAAAATTATGTTGATTCGATCGTCTTTGGTCCGATTTCATACCTGTTTGTCATCCGCTAGTCCCGTCTGGCCCGGTGATGATCGAAAGACCTGCCACGACATCAAAACCAAGGTTTATACCGGGTTTACGGAGTACGGGTCTTACAACTCCCCCATCCTTAAAAGAAATTTCGTCCCCGAAATTTGCATGTAGGTTTCACAACTCCCCCACCCTTAAAAGAAATTTCGGCCCCGAAATTTGAACATACCTTGATCGTTGAAAAGGTTAGGGTACTCCTTCCTCATTGTGCTCTCCTCTTTCCAAGTAATTTCCTCTACATTTTGGCTTCTCCAGTACACCTTCACATAATGGATATCCTTGGTTCGAAGTTGCTGAACTTTTCGACTTGAGAGCATCACAGGCACCACTTCGAATGTTAAGTCTTCAGTCAAGTCTGGGGGATCAGCGGTCAAAATGTGCGATGGATCTCTGACATACTTCTTCAGTAATGACACATGGAACACATTATGAACACTAGACATAGATGGTGGTAGAGCCAATTGATATGCTACATTACCACGTCGGGTCAATATCTCATACGGTCCCACATACCTGGGGCAAAGCTTCCCCTTCTTACCAAACCGTTTCAGGCCTCGCACCGGTGACACCTTCAAGAATACTTTGTCACCCACTGCAAACTCCAGATCTCGACGTCGATTATCCGCATAGTGCTTCTGTCGAACTTGAGCTGTCTTTACTCTCTCCTTGATCTGATCAATCACTCTACAAGTTTCTTCAACAAACTCCGGTCCTACAATTCTTCTTTCTCCCACCTCGTTCCATAACAGAGGTGTACGACACTTCTTCCCATAGAGTGCTTCATATGGGGCCATCTGAATTGTAGCCTGATAACTGTTGTTGTAAGCGAACTCGATAAGTGATAGCTTCTCATCCCAAGCTCCCTTGAAATATATTGCACAAGCCCGGAGCATATCTTCCAAAATTTGAATAGTTCGCTCTGACTGTCCGTCCGTCTGAGGGTGGAAAGCTGTGCTGAACTTCAACTTGGTTCCCATAGCTTTCTGTAATCCTTCCCAGAACTTTGATGTAAAACGGGGATCTCTGTCAGATACTATACTCTCTGGAACGCCATGAAGTCTGACTATATTATCAACATATAACTTGGCCAGTTTCTCCATGGTATACTGAGGTCTGACCGCAATAAATCGAGCTGTCTTGGTGAGTCGATCCACTATAACCCAAACTGCATCCACTGACCTTGGTGTCAAAGGTAAGCCAGTGACGAAATCCATAGTAATACAATCCCACTTCCATGCAGGTTCCGGTAATGGCTGTAGTAAACCTGCGGGTCTCTGCCTTTCCGCTTTAACTTGTTGACAATTCAGGCACTGGAACACGAAACGAGCTATATCTGCTTTCATACCCCTCCACCAATATAGTCTTCTTAGATCATGGTACATTTTGGTACTTCCTGGATGTACCAAATATGGGGTGTAATGAGCTTCAGTCATAACTCGGTCTCTGATATCGCAGTCTTCGCTCTCAGGTATACATAACCGTCCACGATACCTGAGTACCTTGTCTGAATCCAAGGTAAAGTCAAGATTGCTCGTACCCTTCTCTAAGTCTTCTTGCCCTGTCTTGAGATGAGGATCCTGTAGGATTGCTACCTTGACTTCATCAACTAGATCCGGTGAGATCTTCAAAGCTGCGAACATCATGGTGAACTTATGAATTAAGCCTTGCTCAACTGGATCTTCTGCAGTCTCAATAATACACTCTTCATCACCTTCGATTGAACTTGAAACTGCGGCACATAATGCAGCATCTGTACTTGGTCCTGCCTCAGGTTTCGATGCCCACTTTCTGCTTAAGGCATCGTCCACCACATTTGCTTTACCCGGATGGTACTGGATGTCATAATCATAATCTTTCAATAATTCCAGCCATCTCCTCTGTCTCATATTCAGATCCTTCTGAGTGAAACGATAAGTTAAGCTCTTGTGATCTAACTTGATCTGAAACTTCTCACCGTACAAGTAGTGTCTCCAAGTCTTGATTGCATGTATAACCACTGCTAGCTCCAAGTCATGCGTAGGATAGTTCTTCTCATGCTCATTTAACTGTCTTGATGCGTAACCAATCACCTGTTCTCCTACACACCATTCTTGATGCAATCCAGATTCAACCTAGTTCCAACTTTGTTAGGTTGCTCGTTTCCTTCTATAGTAGCGGTATGTCACAACATGCAGACACTGGGGCATAGATATACCCTATGTAGAGGAATTGAACTTGATCATAAGGATCCATTGTCTAGTCTGAAGTCACTACTTTCCTAGTCAACAAAAATAGGTCCGTCCAAGTTTATTTTTGCCAATTTCTCAGTTCTCCCAATCATGTTGATGAAAAAAATCCAATGTGGTCGCTCACCTGTTAGGATTTGATCACCAAATTCTCTGAAGGAACATTTCGAATCCTTTGCTCTTCATGCCTACTTTGGGGCCATGGTTCATTCATCTTTCAAAATTGGCACAACAATGTTGTAAAGCCCTGAGCTTTTCATGAGCCTAGATCAAGGGCCAAACCCATGTCACATTTCATCGCCTCTTGGCTGTTCTACCAATTTGGTCTACCATAATGCACAGTCAAAGAATTTAGTTGACTAGATGCCCCTCGACAGTTTAACACCAAGGTCAATCAATAAAATCACTTTGGTTAGAGACTATCAAGCTCCCCTCATTCTTGTCCAAAATCCTCGCTAGAGTTTCTTTCAATCCAAAATCCAACAACACCAATGTTGGCTGAAGAAAATCATCACCTTCAAATTACATGGAACCCTTCAAAGGGAGTAACCAAGTCATCCCTACCGTGCTGAAATTGAGTCAAACTTTCAGTACCAGGTCATAAATGGCAAATTTCAAATCTAGGTATCATGCCAGCGAAGTCCATGACACCATTTCCATTGATGTCATGTTTTGTGCCTTCACCAACAAAGCAGGGGCAAAAAAACCTCGGAAAACTGCCAAGGAATTCACCATCATTTCAAATATGTCCAGCACTCTATAGGTTCAAAGTCAATAGACTTCCAAGATGGGTCAGATTCTAACCCTAACGGTTCAAAGTCAACAAAGCCTTCCTGTATGGGTCACTTTCAAGCATCCTAAAGGTTCATAGCCATAGAGCTTCCAAGAAGGATATTCCTATTTTCAATCCCGAAGGTCCAAAGCTGGTAGGAACTGCCAAGATGAGTCATTCAGTATCACCCTATAAGTGACCTTTTGAGTTCTTGCTCATTTCAGAATCAATAGCAAATTCCTCACCCTAAAAGTGACCTTCTGAGTTCTTACTCATTACAGAATCAAATGTAGAGCCCTAGCTCATCCAAAGATCAAATCAATCTCAGATTATTAGTGAATCAAATGCAGAGCCCTAGCTCATCCAAATTTCAAATAAATCTCAGATTATTAGTAAATCAAATGTAGAGCCCTAACTCATTCAAAGATCAAGTCAATCTCAGCCTATAAGTGAATGCAGAGCCCTAGATCATTCAAAGATCAAGTCAATCTCAGCCTATAAGTGAATGCAGAGCCCTAGCTCATTCAAAGATCAATTCAATCTCAGCCTATAAGTGAATCAAATGCAGAGCCCTAGCTTATTCAGAAAAAACAATCTCAAAATCTCAATCAAAAGAGCCTCAGTTCAATCAAAGAAAAGACATCAAGTCTTCCATCCAGACAAATCAAGCTGAGCCCAAGCTCATGCAATCTGCCTTGTATTCACAGCCTAGCTTCATACAAGAAGAGGTTTATTAGCCTACAAATGGATCAAGCCGGGTCCAAGCCCGCACATACCTTGCATCATGAGTCACCTCAGCAAGAAGAGGTTCCCAGCCTACAAATGAGCCTTGTATTCATAGCCTAGCTTCGTACAATAAGAGGTTTATCAGCCTATAAATGGATCAAGCCGGGTTCAAGCCCGCAAGTACCTTGCATCATGAGTCACCTCAGCAAGAAGAGGTTCCCAGCCTACAAATGAGCCTTGTATTCACAGCCAAGCTTCAAACAAGAAGAGCATTCATCAATTCTCCAAGAAGAGCAAACCCTCTTGCCAGTCGAACTACGTTCTGGGCTTGATTTCTAGGACATCCTTAGAATACGTAGGCAGTTTAGGAAGAATTACCCTAAGTGCAGCCCAATAAACAATATCACTCATATCCCAAAAATGTGGTTCTTTTATCTTTAGCCTTCAACTGATAACAATCTCGGCTAAAGAGGGGCATCTGTAAGCACCCCATTTTTGCCACCCTCGGCATAAATGAACCAATATGACAGGTTTCTGACCTTTAACCCAAAGATTTGTGATTCTCCACTAATCCCCACAGCAGGGTCATGGGCTATTATCTGCATAGATGCATAGGTCATAGAATTATCTTCGAAACGAGACCAGAATTGCTCAATTCTGATATCAAATGAGGAAGATACGACCATTTTAGTCGGATGATACATATAGGGGAGGTTTCTGAAATTATTATAAATAATAATCCCAGGGGCCTTCATGCAAATTATCCTAAGTGGGATCGTTTGAATTTCAAATCATCATATCTTGATCATCCGACATCTGATTCAGATGATTCCAAAACCATTATTCTTCATTCATGATGTTCTACAAAGTGGACGTAAAAAATCCCAGGTAGAAGTCACCAGTGGATCCCATGCAAACTTGCATGCAAAATGATCGTTAGAACTTCAAAGCTTCATATCTTTCCCGTTCTACATCGGATTCAGATGATTCCAAGACCATTATTCTTCATTCATGATGTTCTACAAAGTGGACGTACAAAATCCCGGGTAGAAGTCACCAGTGGGTCCCATGCAAACTTGCATGCAAAATGATCGTTAGAACTTTAAAGCTTCATATCTTTCCCGTTCTACATCGGATTCAGATGATTCCAAGACCATTATTCTTCATTTATGATTTTTTACAAAGTGGACGTAAAAAAATCCCGGGTAGAAGTCACCAGTGGGTCCCATGCAAGCTTGCATGCAAAATTATCGTCAGAACTTCAAAGCTGCATATCTTTTCCGTTCTACATCGGATTCAGGTGATTCTAGTCTCATTATGTTCCATTTTTAGTGCTCTACAAAGTGGACATAAAATATTTTCGGTAGAAGCCTCCAAAGGATCTCATGCTGAATGGTCAGCCATATTATCGATAATTGGTCCGCTTAAACTTCAAAAATTCGTAAGTTGACCATTTAACTTCCAAATGAGGTGATTCAAGTTCTTATATTCCTCATTTTTAATGTTCTACAAAATGAATGCAAAAAATTTAGAATAGAGGCCATCGGAAAATTCCATGCGGGATGACAGCGGAAATGACCCATGAAATGACAAGAAGAGAAAACCCAGTTAATTCCAATCAATCCAGTCAACTCAGTTCAAACCAATTTTGGTCTAACCTAGCTCAACCCATATCAGTTGTCAACCTAAGTCAGTCTCAACCCATTTCAAATCAGTGCATAATATTTATATATTATATATATATATATATATATATATATATATATATATATATATATATATATATATATATATATATATATATTATATATATATATATATATATATATATATATATATATATATATATATATATGTATGTTATTAAATATATGTGTATAATATATATTATTATATGTAAATGATAATCCAAAATATTTTTGAGAAGAAAAAGGAAAAAGGGGAGAGAAAAAAATGTAAAAGAGAATGGGGATTTTGGTTTTGGAGATAATCCAAAAGATTTTGAGAAGAAAAAGGGAAGAGGGGAGAGAGAAACGTGAAAGTGAAGGGGGATTTCAATTTTGGAGATAATCCAAAAGATTTTTGAGAAGAAAAAAGAAAGAGGGGAGAGAAAAAACGTGGAAGAGAATGGGGATTTCGATTTTGGGGATAACTCCAAAATATTTTGAGAAAAAAAGGAAAGAGGGAGAGAGGAAAAACATCACTTTTTCTAAGACAATCCAAAGGATTTTTTGGAGAAAAAAAGGAAAAAAGAAAGAGAAAACGTGGGGGTTTTTAGGAGGGACGGTTTTAGGGAAGAAGAAAAAGAAAAAAAGGAAAAAAAAAAAAAAAGGAGAGGATTTAGGGTTTCTAGATTATTTTTTTTTTAAAGGGAAAGAGGGAGAAGATAAAAGGGACGTGAGAGAGAGAAGAAGGGACTTTTCCAAGGAGAAAAAAAAGGAAAAGAGAAAGAAAAAACGTGGAAAGGCTTTTGAGCTAAGTTTTGGGAGAAGTAAGGGAAGAAGAGAGAAAAAAAAGGGGAAAGAAAAAAAATGTGAAAGGGCTTTGTGGCTCACGTTTTTGGGAGAAAAGTAAGGGAAAAAGAGAAAAAAAAAAGGGAAAGAAAAAAAACGTGAAAGGCCTTTGTGGCTCACGTTTTTGGGAGAAAAAGAAGGGAAGAAGAGAGAAAAAATGAGGAAACGTGGGCTTTCTTAGGGGGTTCGGTTTTGGGAATCCGAAAGCTAAAGAAAGCTGAAGAGAGGAAAAGAAGAAGAGCAGAAGGTTCAGGGATCTGCAAACCAGGTAAACCCTCTCCTCTTTCATTCTTTTTATTATCAATACCACCATTCACTTACCTGATTCGGTGTACCACTGTAACATCCTATCACCTGCAGCCATTATCCCAACTCGCTACTCCATATCCATTGCAATCCCCCTTGATCCGTAAATTTATCACCTAATCTTCTCTCCCATGAAATTGAGTTTTTGGATGATTATTATTTTAATTTTTTTGATCATATGATGCCATGAAATGGTCATATGATTTGAGTCATTGATGTTAATCTAATGAGGATGTAATTTGAGCCATTGATATTGAAAGAATTTTAATTTGATCAATTGTGAGCCATATGATTCGAAATCTTAAGGTGATTGATCTAGCCTTTGATTTAGATTTTCCTTAAGTGATTGATCATGGCCTCTGATTATGAATTTTTATGAGATAAAATTTAGCCATCGATCTCGGATGCTTTAATGATAAAATCGGATCATTGATCTGGGATGTTTGAATTAGCAAATATAGACCATTGATTTTAGATATGTTGATGCTTGATCCAAACCAATGGATCTTCATTATGAGTGTCTTAAATGAATCTGAATCGTCGGATCTTCACTATGATTGTTTTAAATGCATCTAAACCATTAGATTATCATCATGATTGATTTCAAAGCATCTGAACGGTTAGATTATCATTAATAGTGATTTATACCATTGAATTTTTCATCATGAGTGTATTTGTTTTTAGATACACTGCCATGTTTGAATGCTCATTGTCATAGTTGGATGCTTATTGCCATAATTAGGGTAGAAAACCCTAAAATGGAAAGAAAGTAACAGTTAGGGTAGAAAACCCTAAATAATGGAAATAAAATAATAATGAGGGTAGAAAACCCTAAAATGGAAAGAAAGTAACATTTAGGGTAGAAAACCCTAAGATGGAAAGAAAATAATAATTAGGGTACAAAACCCTAAAATGGAAAGAAAGTAACATTTAGGGTAAGAAAACTCTAAGATGGAAAGAAAATAATAATTAGGGTAGAAAACCCTAAAATGGAAAGAAAGTAACATCTAGGGTAGAAAACCCTAAGATGGAAAGAAAATAATAATTAGGGTAGAAAACCCCAAAATGGAAAGAAAGTAATAGTTAGGGTAGAAAACCCTAAAAAATGAAAATAAAATAATAATTAGGGTAGAAAACCCTAAAATGGAAAGAAAGTAACATTTAGGGTAGAAAACCCTAAGATGGAAAGAAAATAATAATTAGGGTAGAAAACCCTAAAATGGAAAGAAAGTAACAGTTAGGGTAGAAAACCCTAAAAAATGGAAATAAAATAATAATTAGGGTAGAAAACTCTAAAATGGAAAGAATGTAACAATTAGGGTAGAAAAGTATAAAAAAATGGAAATAAAATAACAATTAGGGTAGAAAACCCTAAAATGGAAAGAATGTAACAATTAAGGTAGAAAACCCTAAAAAATAGAAATAAAATAATAATTAGGGTAGAAAACCCTAAAATGGAAAGAAAATAACAATTAGGGTAGAAAATAGCATACTAGATCATGCCATGTAGGCTCTTGCCTTATTTGCAATACATGCCATATTTGAAAGATTTTAAACAATCTTACTGTATGTGAATTTCTTGTCATAAATGTTTTATGTGCCATATTTAGATAGAATATTCTTTTTTTTGGCAATAACTTATTTTATGCAACACCCTAATTAAACTGCCATATATGCACACTTCTAGAAGACAATGTAGGTGTGGGGACGTGCATTTAGGCACCCACATTCTTGGGAAGGGCATAATGGGAATGATAAAATCTTAATAAAGAAAGAGAATGCCTTGCCAAACTTTCTAAAATTAGAATTCAGGATAAAAAGGGTGATTTAGGATGATTTTGCCCCTCGATCTCTGATATCGCAGTCTTCGCTCTCAGGTATACATAACCGTCCACGATACCTGAGTACCTTGTCTGAATCCAAGGTAAAGTCAGGATTGCTCGTACCCTTCTCTAAGTCTTCTTGCACTGTCTTGAGATGAAGATCCTGTAGGATTGCTACCTTGACTTCATCAACTAGATCCGGTGAGATCTTCAAAGCTGCAAACATCATGGTGAACTTATGAATTAAGCCTTGCTCAACTGGATCTTCTGCAGTCTCAATAATACACTCTTCATCACCTTCGATTGAACTTGAAACTGCGGCACGTAATGCAGCATTTGTACTTGGTCCTGCCTCAGGTTTCGATGCCCACTTTCTACTTAAGGCATCGGCCACCACATTTGCTTTACCCGGATGGTACTGGATGTCACACCCCAATTCCAGTTGAACCAGAAGTGTGAGTGAACGGGCTCTAAACCATGGTTCACAGCAGGATCTCAATAGACCGTGTCAACCAATCATTCCCAAGCAGTCTAACAAAATCAGAGATATATTACATAGCAGCGAAAATAAATAAATGAGCTGAGATCTAAATTATAATTTAAATAAATATCCAACTTATTCCATCATCCATCAAATGTAAATAGTAATTATTACAAGTTTTAACTGAAAATAAACCTATCAATGAGAAAAGACACAGAACGAGCACTCGCATGACGCATCGTGCTCGTCCTCCACTGTCTGGGAGTCCAGGGCAGCCACTGTGCTGTAAGCTGGAGCAGTCATGAAGTCCTCCACCGTATACCCTGCATCAATATCTGAAAAGGAATATATATATATCTGGTGAGCTCACAACTTAGCTCAGTAAGTACAAGACCAATGCAACAGTACAATATGCATGAGATAACATTACAAATTGGGCCAGGTATAACTTGCAAATATGCTATGGTAAGGTTTGGCGGCCACCGCACCTCCTTGCACGAGAGTGTGAGCACACCCAACAGTCAAGCACCTACCACACTACTGTTGTTGCCCCACAACACTCACTCCGATATGGAGATAGGACTCGAGTCTGGCGGGCAGGAAGAACCACAATCCCACGTCCTCCCCCTGATACCCCATACCGTACCAATACCTAAACCCCCATTGGCAATGGCTTGCAAGTGGGTTCCATTTCTAACCAGTCCTAGATGTCAATACAGTATCCAAGGTCCTACCCCAGCATGGCTCCCTGCGACATAGAGATAGGGCTAGAGTCTGGCGGGCAGGAAGAACCACAATCCCACGTCCTCCCCCTGATACCCTATTCGCACCAAGTCCGCTAAGGTAAAGACTATATAACCCTACCCCAACACAACCCCCTACGACATAGAGATAGGGCTCGAGTCTGGTGGGCAGGAAGAACCACAATCCCACGTCCTCCCCCTGATACCCTATTCGTACTGAGTTTGCTAAGGTAAGGGCGATACGAGAAAAGTGTTAGCTGTGGATATATCCAGGGCACATCCCCTTCACCACACACTAACGAAAACATACACATGCCTAAACATACAACAATCCTAGCATATGAAATGCATGATTATAATAAGATAAAAGAAAGCAACTACATGGCATGTGAAATGCACAGACATCAATCAATATGTATTTACAAATACAGAAATATATCACAGAGGTTTACTGTTGATTAGTTATTTAGGTTTGGGGTTTTGTTCCTTACCTGACGCGTGATATCGATCCGGTTGTGCGTCAGAGAGCTTACTCACAGCGTCTACAGGTCCTACATAACCACATACTTATGTTAGAATTCATTTATTAAAGTTTCAGGGGTCGAAACCAGATTTGGCCAAGCAAACCAGGCTCAGAAACCCATACCGATTGCAGGTATATACCGCAAGGCCATACCGCTGGACCTAAAGTCCATCCGGTATACCCCATGGTTTGGATCCGAGAGTGAGATCTCAGATCTCCCCTCCTAGTCGGCTAGCAGTTAGGTCTCTAGGGTTTCCCCTACCCTTTACTAAGGTCCAAACCCTCTAGTGGTCTTCGGATCTCGACTACACCGTATCAAACCTAGGTTAGATTCGAATGGAGAAGAGGAATGGAAACTATAATCCTTTTGGATCATTGCGCCGCTTCGCGGCTCCGATCTGTTTCTCTAAATATCAATACAATATGGAGCACTTACCGGCTGTGGTTGTTGCTTGGCGGTGTGCTCCTCCTTCCTGGGCGGCTGCCTCCTCCTTGCTCCTTCTCAGTTCTTCTCCAGACGACGAAAGTGATTGAGAAGGAGCAATGGAGTGTCTCCTTCTCTATTAATAGAGGGAGACCATCCATGGAAGGTTTTTCCTCGAAATAGAAACTTAGAAAGTTTCCATTCTGAGATAAAGGCTCACTAGAGTCTATCTCCAGTCGAAAAATGGTATACCGGTCGCACATACCGGTTGGAGTGCCACAGACTCACTCAAACCGGTATAGTCCAACCGGTATACCATACCGGTGGCACATACCGGTTGCACTATGGTGCAACCGGTATGGTGAGGCCGGTATGGCATTATGGGCATTATATGCCCATACCGGTGGCACATACCGGTTGCACTATACTGCAACCGGTATAGTGAGACCGGTATGAGATTTTAGGCATTTTTTACAGTTTTTCTTACCTGAACTTTGAGTGGTTCGTCACCCGGCTTCGCCCTCCGGTCCGATTATAATTGGAACACCTGTCAGCACATAAAACCATAGTTTAGACCCGATTTTAGAACATGGTTCTTACAACTCTACCACCCTTAAAAGAAATTTCGTCCCCGAAATTTGCATGTAGGTCTCACAATTCCCCCACCCTTAAAAGAAATTTCGCCCCCGAAATTATACGTACCTTCAGAGTTGAAAAGATGGGGATATTCTTGTCGCATGGCATCCTCCTCTTCCCAAGTAACTTTTTCTATGTCCTGACTTTTCCAAACCACTTTGACATAATGTATAGCTCGCCTTCGAAGTTATTGTACCTTTTTACTAATGAGCTGGATTGGCACCACTTCGAAGGTTAAGTCTTCTGTCAAATCTGGGGGGTCTGCAACAAGAATGTGTGAGGGGTCTCTCACGTATTTCTTTAGTAAGGACACGTGGAAGACGTCGTGGACACTAGACATAGCTGGTGGCAATGCAAGTTGATAGGCTACTTTGCCGCATCGGGACAGGATTTCAAATGGTCCCACATATCTAGGACACAATTTTCCTTTTCTACCAAACCGCTTCAAGCCTCTTACTGGTGACACCTTCAAGAACACCTTGTCACCAACCATAAATTCAAGATCCCGTCGTCTGTTGTCAGCATTGTGCTTCTGACGCACCTGAGCTGTCTTTACTCGGTTCTTGATTAGATCTACTGCCTTGCAGGTTTCTTCCACAAATTCTGGTCCTACGATCCGTCTTTCTCCAACTTCATCCCATAATAAAGGTGTTCGACATTTCTTGCCATATAAGGCCTCGTATGGGGCCATCTAGATCGTAAACTGGTAGCTGTTGTTGTAGGCAAACTCAATGAGTGAAAGCTTCTCATCCCAAGCCCCCTTGAAGTCGATAGCACATGCCCGAAGCATGTCCTCTAAGATCTGAATGGTCCTCTCCGACTGACCATCAGTTTGAGGGTGGAAAGCCGTGCTAAATTTCAGTTTCGTCCCCATTGCCTTCTGAAGTCCTTCCCAGAACTTAGATGTGAAGCATGGATCTCGATCAGACACAATACTCTCTGGAACCCCGTGGAGCCTGACTCTATTGTCCACGTACAACCTTGCCAACCTGTCCATAGTATATTGTGGTCTGACAGGGATAAATCTGACTGTCTTGGTGAGGCGATCTACAATTACCCATACTGCATTTACTGAACTCGGAGTCATAGGTAGGCCAGTGAAGAAATCCATGGTTATACAATCCCATTTCCATGCTGGCTCAGGTAATGGTTGTAGTAATCCTGCAGGCCTCTGTCTTTCTGCTTTGACTTGTTGACAGTTTAAACATTGAAATACATGTCGGGCCACATCAGCTTTCATGCCCCTCCACCAGTACAACCTTTTCAAGTCGTGGTACATTTTCGTGCTTCCAGGGTGTACTGAATATGGGGTGGAGTAAGCTTTCAACATAATCCGATTTTGGATTTCTAGATCTTCATCCTCAGGTATGCACAAACGCCCACGATATCTGAGTACCTTGTCTGCATCTAGAGTAAAATCAGGATTGGCTCTACCCTTTTTCAAATCTTCTTGAACTGTCCTGAGGTATGGGTCCTGTAAGACTGCTTCCTTTAATTCTTCCTTCAGGTCGGGCAAAATCTTCAATGCTGCAAACATTAAGGTAAACTGGTGTATCAACCCTTGCTCAATAGGATCATCTGCTGACATTATTAAGAGTTGTTCTTCGTCCTCTAATGAACTAGAAACAGCAGCGCCCAACGCTGCATTAGTACTTGGTCCTGCTTCAGGGTTCGATGCCCATTTTCTGCTCAGTGCATTAGCTACTATGTTAGCTTTACCAGGGTGATACTGAATGTCACAGTCGTAGTCCTTGAGTAGTTCAAGCCACCTCCTCTGCCTCATGTTCAGGTCTTTCTGGATGAACAGATATGTCAGGCTTTTGTGGTCAGACTTAATCTGGAATTTCTTGCCATACAGGTAGTGCCTCCAAGTCTTGATAACATGAATGACCGCTGCCAATTCTAGGTCATGTGTAGGGTAGTTCTTCTCATGCTCTTTCAGCTGTCTTGAGGCATAGGCTATCACTTGCTCTCCTTGCATCAGCACACAACCCAGTCCTAAACCTGAAGCATCCGTATATAGTGTAAATGGGTGGTCTGGGGCTGGAATAGTCAATACAGGTGCTGATACTAGTCTTGACTTCAACGTCTAGAAGCATTTCTCACATTCGTCGGTCCATATGAACTTCTCCCCCTTTTTGGTCAATCTTGTGAGTGGAACGGCAATCTTGGAATAGTTCTCCACAAACCTTCTGTAGTATCCAGCCAAGCCCAAGAAACTACGAATTTCAGCCACAGTCTTCGGCGCCTCCCATCCTACGATGGCTGAGATTTTACTGGGGTCTACCTTGATTCCTTTAGCAGACACCACGTGACCAAGGAAGGCCACTTCCTTTAACCAAAATTCACATTTCTTGAATTTTGCATATAACTTCTCTCTTCTCAGTCTTTGTAATGCTGCTCTTAGATGCACTGCATGCGTCTCCTGGTCCTTAGAGTATACTAAGATATCATCGATAAACATGATAACCGACGTATCCAGCATGTCATGGAATACCCGGTTCATTAACTCCATGAAGGACGCAGGTGCATTAATCAACCCAAAGGACATCACTAGGAATTCATAGTGTCCATAACGCGTTCTGAAAGCTGTTTTGGGGATATCTGCTTCCTTAATCTTGAGCTGATGATATCCTGATCGTAGATCAATCTTTGAGAATACACTTGAACCTTGTAATTGATCGAACAAATCATCTATCCTCGGTAGTGGGTACCTGTTCTTGATAGTGAGCTTGTTCAATTCACGATAGTCCATACAGAGACGTACGCTACCATCCTTTTTCTTAACAAAGAGCACAGGTGCTCCCTAAGGTGAGATACTAGGCCTTATAAATCCCTTGTCTAGCAGTTCTTGCAGCTGAGTTTTTAATTCTTTCAACTCGGTAGGAGCCATCATGTACGGTGCTTTAGACACCAGTGCCACCCCTGGTAGTAGGTCTATCACAAACTCAGTAGCCTTGTCTGGTGGCAACCCGGGTAGGTCTTCTGGAAAAACATCAGGAAATTTTCGTACTACATTGATGTCTTCCATTTTTGGTAGGTCAGCGGTCCCATCCACCACTGACACAAGGTATCCTATTCCCCCTTTCTCTAGGCACTTCTTTGCTTTTAAGGCTGAGAGTATGAGCTTTCTCTTCCTGGGCAACTTAGCCCCTTTAAAGTTAAACTCAGTCCCTTCATTGTCTTTGAATATCAAC
This sequence comes from Protea cynaroides, assembly GCA_028583415.1. Taxonomy (NCBI): domain Eukaryota; kingdom Viridiplantae; phylum Streptophyta; class Magnoliopsida; order Proteales; family Proteaceae; genus Protea; species Protea cynaroides. The sequence continues at coordinate 103,556,450 of CM053271.1, forward strand.
TTCTTCTCGGCACATAGCAGGTTCACCGAATGTTTAGATAACCAGTCCATTCCCAAAATAACATCAAAATCTGACATCTCTAGCTGGACTAGATTGGCTTCCAATGCTCGTCCTTCAATATGCACTGGACAATGACCATAATATTCTGCTAATACCACCTCCATTCTCATGGGAGACCGAACTAACAGATTTGGTTGTAGAGTTTTGATGGGTTGACCTAGTCCTTTTCCGAATGACACGGATACAAAAGAATGGGTGGCCCCGGAGTCAAACAGGACTCTTGCGGGTACCCCTGCCATATTTATTGTACCTGAGATGTTTGTTCAAATTCTCCCTTAGTTTCAAATGCATAAACAATTAATGCAATAGTTAAGGAACAAGTATAAAATCATACCTGTAACCACATCTGGTGATACGGCTGCCTCTTCTGTTGAAACAGCATACACCTTGCCTTGCTGTTGTTCCCTCTTTGGTTATGGGCATGTTCTGGCATAATGCCCCACCTGTTGGCAATTGTACCACTTTACATTAGGGTTCGGCCCCGTTGCTTGTGGTGGCATTGCAAGAGTCGGTCTGGGGGGCACTGTGCTAGTTGGTGGCCTGAACGGACGATATGGCCTGTTGTTTCTTCCGCCTTGGGTCTCAGGATTAGGCCTCTTTAGACCCCTACTTTGTGCTATGAAACTTTCTCTTTGACTTGACTCGATGACTCGAGCCACCTGTACAGCTTCATTATAGATGTTCAACCCTCGACCCAGCACGTGTTCTCGGATAGCACCTCGAAGACCCATAGTAAAACGATGAGTCTTTGTTGCTTCCTCCTGCATACTAGTATGTATACCAGTGGCACCATACCGGTTGCACATACTGCAACCGGTTGCGTATACCGGTCTCACTCAGATCTCACTGAGTGAGACCTGTATGTGCCCGGGGTATATACCGCAAGGCCATACCGCTGGACCTATAGTCCATCCGGTATACCCCGCAGTTTGGATCCGAGAGCGAGATCTCGGATCTCCCCTCCTAGTCGGCTAGCAGTTAGGTCTCTAGGGTTTCCCCTACCCTTTACTAAGGTCCAAACCCTCTAGTGGTCTTCGGATCTCGGCTACACCGTATCAAACCTAGGTTAGATTAGAATGAAGAAGAACAATGGAAACTATAATTCTTTTGGATCATTGCGTCGCTTCGCGGCTCCGATCTGTTTCTCTAAATATCAATACAATATGGAGCACTTACCGGCTATGGTTGTCAGTTGGCAGTGTGCTCCTCCTTCCTGGGCGGCTGCCTCCTCCTTGCTCCTTCTCAGTTCTTCTCCAAACGGCAAAAGTGTTTGAGAAGGAGCAATGGAGTGTCTCCTTCTCTATTAATAGAGGGAGACCATCCATGGAAGGTTTTTCCTTGAAATGGAAACTTTCCAAGTTTCCATTCTGAGAGAAAGGCTCACTAGAGTCTATCTCCAGTCGAAAAATGGTATACCGGTCGCACATACCGGTTGGAGTGCCACAGACTCACTCAAACCGGTATAGTCCAACCGGTATACCATACCGGTGGCACATACCGGTTGCACCATAGTGCAACTGGTATGGTGAGGCCGGTATGGCATTATGGGCATTATATGCTCATACCGGTGGCACATACCTGTTGCACTATACTGCAACCGGTATAGTGAGACCGGTATGAGATTTTAGGCATTTTTTATAGTTTTTCTTACCTGAACTATGAGTGGTTCGTCACCCGGCTTCGCCCTCCTGTCCGGTTATAATTGGAACACCTGTCATCACATAAAACCATGGTTTAGACCCGGTTTTAGAACATGGTTCTTACACTGGATGTCGCAATCATAATCTTTTAACAATTCCAGCCATCTCCTCTGTCTCATATTTAGATCCTTCTGAGTGAAAAGATAAGTTAAGCTCTTGTGATCTGACTTGATCTGAAACTTCTCACCGTACAAGTAGTGTCTCCAAGTCTTGATTGCATGTATAACCGATGCTAGCTCCAAGTCATGCGTAGGATAGTTCTTCTCATGCTCCTTTAACTGTCTTGATGCGTAAGCAATCACCTGTTCTCCTTGCATCAATACACACCCAATACCCAACCCTGAAGCATCCGTATATAAAGTAAACGGTATGCTTGGTTCTGGGATGGTCAAGATGGGTGCAGAGACTAGTCTTGACTTCAAAGTCTGAAAGCACTTCTCACACTCATCTGTCCATATGAATTTCTCTCCCTTCTTGGTCAATCTGGTGAGTGGAACAGCGATCCTGGAGTAATCTTCCATGAATCTTCTATAATAACCAGCCAACCCAAGGAAGCTACGAATCTCCGCAACAGATTTTGATGCTTCCCATCCTACTATAGCAGCTATCTTACTTGGATCAACCTTGATACCGTCTTCAGATACAACATGGCCCAAGAAAGCCACTTCCTTCAGCCAAAACTCGCACTTCTTGAACTTAGCATAAAGCTTCTCCTGTCTCAACCGTTGTAAGGCTGCCCTCAAATGTGCTATATGAGTCTCCATGTCCTTAGAGTAGATCAATATGTCATCGATGAATACGATGACCAAAGTGTCCAACATACAGTTCATCAGTTCCATGAACGACGCTGGAGCATTGGTCAACCCGAAAGACATAACTAGAAACTCATAATGCCCATACCTCGTCCTGAAAGTAGTCTTCGGAATATCTCCGGCCTTGATCTTCAGTTGGTGATACCCCGATCGGAGATCAATCTTCGAGAAAACCTTTGCACCCTGCAGCTGATCGAACAAATCATCGATCCTAGGCAAAGGATACCGATTCTTGATCGTCAACTTGTTCAGCTCACGGTAGTCAATGCATAGCCTTACACTTTCGTCCTTCTTCTTGACGAATAATACCGGTGCTCCCCAAGGTGATATGCTAGGTCGTATGAAACCCTTATCTAACAATTCTTGTAACTGGGTCTTCAACTCCTTTAACTCGGTAGGGGCCATCCTGTAGGGTGCTTTGGACACTGGCGCCGAACCTAGCATAAGGTCTATTACAAACTCTGTAGCCCTGTCCGACGGTAGACCTGGAAGCTCCTCTGGAAATACATCTAGGAACTCCCGAACCACATCTATATCTTCCATCTTGAGTGATTTTGCCGTGAGATCAACTACCGACACTAGGTACCCTACTCCCCCCTTCTCTAAGCATCTCTTAGCTTTTAGGGTGGAGAGAATCAGCTTCCGCTTCCTAGATAGCCTGATCCCAATGAAGCTATATTCCCTTCCCTTTTTGTCAGTAAGCACAAGCTTCCTTTCACCACATAAAAGGACGGCCGAATGATGGCCTAGCCAATCCATTCCCAAAATGACATCAAAGTCTGCCATCTCTAGTAGTACTAGGCTTGCTTCTAAGTCTCGGCCCTCAATACATACAGTACATGGTCCATAATATTCGGTCAAAGCCACTTCGACTCCTAGTGGAGAGCGAACTATCAAGCTTGGGTTCAAATGCTTGATTGGTAACTCCATTCGCTTCCCAAAAGAAATAGAAACAAAGGAGTGCGTGGCCCCAGAGTCAAATAATACTCTGGCGGGTATACCAGCTACATTTACAATTCCTGGAATTTTCTATCATCCCTTAGTTCTATATGCGCATACACACAAATGAAAAATAGTAAGCCAAATAGTAAGGGATAGAGTCGTACCCGTGACCACATCAGGTGATGCAGCTGCTTCTTCAGTGGTGACCGCATAAACTCTTCCTTGCTGGGGTGGTTGCTTCTTAGGTAGAGTGCAGGTCCTTGCAATATGACCCACTTGCTGGCAGTTGAAACACTTGATATTTGGGTTGAATCCAGCATTCGGTGGCACAGGTGGTGCCGCATTGTGCCTTGCAGGCACTGTAGCGGTCTGAGCCCTGTATGGGCGGAAGGGTCTATTGTTACCGCCACCCGAACTCTCACTAGCAGGTCCCTTCACTCCGCTGTTCTGAGCGAAGAAGTTGTCCCTCTGACTGGACTCTATCACCCTCGCAACCTGCACAGCCTCGTTGTAGATCTTCTTGTCCAAACCCAAGATGTGCTCTCTGATGCTTCCATGTAGTCCCATGGTGAACCTACGTGTCTTGGTCTCTTCCTCTTGCATACTCGCCGGTGCGAAGAAGAATAGCTCTTCGTACCTCTGCTGGTAGGCATCCACAGTCGACTGGGACTGCTGCAAATTAAGGAACTCCTTCTCCATTTGATCTCTGAAACTCTTCGGAAAGTATTTATCGAAGAAGGTGTAAGCACCCCATTTTTGTCACCCTCGGCATAAGTGAACCAATATGGCAGGTTTCTGACATTTAACCCAAAAATTTGTGATTTTTCACTGATTCCCACAGTAGGGTCATGGGCTATTATCTGCATAGATGCATAGGTCATATAATTATCTTCGAAACGAGACCAGAATTGCTCAATTCCGGTATCAAATGAGGAAGATATGACCATTTTAGTCGGATGATACATATAAGGGAGGTTTCTGAAATTATTATAAATAATCCAAGGGGCCTTCATGCAAATTATCCTAAGTCAGATCGTTTGAATTTCAAATCATCATATCTTGATCATCCGACATCGGATTCAGATGATTCCAAGACCATTATTCTTCATTCATGATGTTCTACAAAGTGGACGTAAAAAATCCCAGGTAGAAGTCACCAGTGGGTCCCATGCAAACTTGCATGCAAAATGATCGTTAGAACTTCAAAGCTTCATATCTTTCCCGTTCTATATCGGATTGATGATTCCAAGACCATTATTCTTCATTCATGATGTTCTACAAAGTGGACGTAAAAAATCCCGGGTAGAAGTCACCAGTGGGTCCCATGCAAACTTGCATGCAAAATGATCGTTAGAACTTCAAAGCTTCATATCTTTCCCGTTCTACATCGGATTTAGATAATTCCAAGACCATTATTCTTCATTCATGATGTTCTACAAAGTGGACGTAAAAAATCCCGGGTAGAAGTCACCAGTGGGTCCCATGCAAACTTGCATGCAAAATGATCGTTAGAACTTCAAAGCTTCATATCTTTCCCGTTCTACATTGGATTCAGATGATTCCAAGACCATTATTCTTCATTCATGATGTTCTACAAAGTGAACATAAAAAATCCCAGGTAGAAGTCACCAGTGGGTCACATGCAAACTTGCATGCAAAATGATCGTTAGAACTTCAAAGCTTCATATCTTTTCCGTTCTACATCGGATTCAGGTGATTCCAGTCTCATTATGTTCCATTTTTAGTGCTCTTCAATGTGAACGTAAAATATTTGCGGTAGAAGCCTCCGAAGGATCTCATGCAGAATGGTCAATCAAATTATCGATAATTGGTCCGCTTAAACTTCAAAAATTCATAAGTTGACCATTTTACTTCCAAATGAGGTGATTCAAGTTCCTATATTCCTCATTTTTAATGTTCTACAAAATGAATGCAAAAAATTTGGAATAGAAGCCATCAGAAAATTTCATGCGAGATAACAGCAGAAATGACCCGTGAAATGACAAGGGGGGAAAACCCAGTTAATTCCAATCAGTCCAGTCAACTCAGTTCAAACCAGTTTTGGTCCAACCTAGCTCAACCCATATCAGTTGTCAACCTAAGTCAGTCTCAACCCATTTCGAATCAGTTCATCTATGTGCATAATATTATATATATATATATATATATATATATATATATATATATATATATATATATATATATGTATGTATGTTATTAAATATATGTGTATATATGTATATAATATATATTATTATATGTAAATGATAATCCAAAAGATTTTGAGAAGAAAAAGAAAAGAGGGGAGAGAAAAAACGTGGAAGAGAATGGGGATTTCGATTTTGGGGATAAATCCAAAAGATTTTGAGAAAAAAAAGGAAAGAGGGAGAGAGGAAAAACGTGACTCTTTCTAAGAGAATCCAAAGGATTTTGTTGGAGAAAAAAAAGGAAAGAGGGGAGACAAAAAACGTGGAAGAGAATGGGGATTTCGATTTTGGGATAAATCCAAAAGATTTTGAGAAAAAAAAGGAAAGAGGGAGAGAGGAAAAACGTGACTCTTTCTAAGAGAATCCAAAGGATTTTGTTGGAGAAAAAAAAGGAAAGAGGGGAGAGAAAAAACGTGGAAAAGAATGGGGATTTCGATTTTGGGGATAAATCCAAAAGATTTTGAGAAAAAAAAGGAAAAAGGGAGAGAGGAAAAACGTGACTCTTTCTAAGAGATTCCAAAGGATTTTGTTGGAGAAAAAAAAGGAAAGAGGGGAGAGAAAAAACGTGGAAAAGAATGGGGATTTCGATTTTGAGGATAAATCCAAAAGATTTTGAGAAAAAAAAAGGAAAAGGGAGAGAGGAAAAACGTGACTCTTTCTAAGAGAATCCAAGGGATTTTGTTGGAGAAAAAAAAAGGAAAGAAGAAAGAGAAAACGTGGGGGTTTTTAGGAGGGACGGTTTTAGGGAAGAAAGGAAAGAAAAAAGAAAAAAAAAGGAGAGGATTTAGGGTTTCTAGATTGTTTTTTTAAGGGAAAGAGGGAGAGATAAAAGGGACGTGAGAAAGAGAAGAAAGGGACTTTTTTCAAAGAGAAAAAAAAGGGAAAAGAGAAAGAAAAACGTGGGAAAGGCTTTTGAGCTAAGTTTTGGGAGAAAAGTAAGGGAAGAAGAGAGAAAAAAAAAAGGGGGAAAAAAAAATGTGAAAGGGCTTTGTGGCTCACGTTTTGGGAGAAAAGTAAGGGAAAGAGAGAAAAAAAGGGGGAAAAAAAAACGTGAAAGGCCTTTGTGGCTCACGTTTTTGGTAGAAAAAGAAGGGAAGAAGAGAGAAAAAAAGGAAGAAAAAAAAAACCAAAAAAAAGAGAAGGGAAAAACGTGAAGAGGGAGCTTGATAGAGTTTGGGCTCTCGGTTTGAAAAAAAAAGGAGAAAGAAGAAGAAGAAGGGAGGAGCAAGCAGAACCTACGAGCATCTAGGTAAGCTGCTTTTACTTTTATTTTTCTTCTATTGTTTTGCTTAACTACAAATCTCCATCTCATGAGCCACTCTACCTCACCATTAACCAATTTTCATCATCAATCTAGTCTACACTTGATTTCAATCCCTATACAATCAGCACTCTAACCGATTTCATCTCATACTCCAATCATCAGCCTTGTGCTACCACCTACCCGTAACCCCACTCACTTCCATCTCCTACTGAACCAACCAACACCCCACACCACTTACTTGAACCTAGCTATGTTACCTTCCTCATCTTACCCTTGATCTTTTCATTAAATATGGGCCATTGATTGAATCTATGATCATGATATGCTTGAATAAAAAAAATCTGAATTTTGATTCTTTATCGTGTTAATATGATATCCATTTAAAATCTGATCCATTGAATGTGAAATTTGTTTTGATCATGTGATAAAATTTGTCCATTGATATTTGAATGAATGAACTTGATTAATTGATGTGAATTTAATCTGAATCGTTGATCTTTTAAGATCCAATCATGTGAATGGATGGTTAATTAATCTGAACCATTGATTTTAATCTGATGATGATTTAATGAATTAATTTGAGCCATTAAAGTCTTATTAATTGAGGGTATATGATCTGAACTGTTTTAAGATCTTGTATTACTTTCAATCATCAATCAAATGTGATTTCGGTCACATTGTTGATAATCGATGCATTGAATCTAGACCGTAGATCTGAAAATACGTTTTGATTGATTGACTCACATGCCTTGGTTGTTTATCACATGCCATATTTTGATGCTATATTGTTCACATGCTATATTTGGATGCTTATATGCACACACTGCCACAATTGGAATAATCACATTGCCATGATTGGAATGATCATACTCACATGCTATATTGGATGCTTATTGTCATAATTAGGGTAGAAAACCATAAAATGGAAAGAAAGTAACATTTAGGGTAGAAAACCCTAAGATGGAAAGAAAATAATAATTAGGGTAGAAAATCCTAAAATGGAAAGAAAGTAACATTTAGGGTAGAAAACCCTAAGATGGAAAGAAAATAATAATTAGGGTAGAAAACCCTAAAATGGAAAGAATGTAACAATTAGGGTAGAAAACCCTAAAAAAATGGAAATAAAATAACAATTAGGGTAGAAAACCCTAAAATGGAAAGAATGTAACAATTAGGGTAGAAAACCCTAAAAAATGAAAATAAAATAATAATTAGGGTAGAAAACCCTAAAATGAAAAGAAAGTAACAGTTAGGGTAGAAAACCCTAAAAAATGGAAATAAAATAATAATTAGGGCAGAAAACCCTAAAATGGAAAGAAAGTAACATTTAGGGTAAAAAACCCTAAGATGGAAAGAAAATAATAATTAGGGTAGAAAACCCTAAAATGGAAAGAAAGTAACAGTTAGGGTAGAAAACCCTAAAAAATGGAAATAAAATAATAATTAGGGTAGAAAACTCTAAAATGGAAAGAATGTAACAATTAGGGTAGAAGATCCTAAAAAATGGGAATAAAATAACAATTAGGGTAGAATACCCTAAAATGGAAAGAATGTAACAATTAGGGTAGAAAACCCTAAAAAATGGAAATAAAATAATAATTAGGGTAGAAAACCCTAAAATGGAAAGAAAATAACAATTAGGGTAGAAAATAGCATACTAGATCATGCCATGTAGGCTCTTGCCTTATTTGCAATACAAGTCATATTTGAAAGATTTTTAAACAATCTTACTGTATGTGATTTTTTTTGTCATAAATGTTTTATGTGCCATATTTAGATAGAATATTCTACTTTTTGGCAATAACTTATTTTATGCAACACCCTAGTCAAACTGCCATATCTGCACACTTCTAGAAGACAATCTAGGCGTGGGGACGTGCATTTAGGCACCCACATTCTTGGGAAGGGCATAATGGGAATAATAAAATCTTAGTAAAGAAAGAGAATTCTTTGCCAAACCTTCTAAAATTAGAATTCAGAATGAAAAGGGTAATTTAGGATGATTTTCCCCTCGGCAAACCCTAAACCTAGAATAGGTTCTAAACCCTAAACCTAGAATAGGTTCTCAATTTTAACCTAGAACAGGTTATCTATCCCGAACTACGCGGATTCTGATTCCTAGGGCAAACCCTAGGATACGTAGGCCATTTGGGAGAAACCCAAATTCGGATCCACAATTTAGTCTACTTGGACTATCCATAGATCCACTAGGATATTATCCACATTCCAACCCAAATAGGGTTATTCTTAGATCCACTAGGACTATCTATCAGTCCACATGGACTATCCAGATCCTAACCCATAGGATTTCTCAACCATTCAAGCATAAATTTCAACTTGAACAATGAACTTAATCATGCACAAGCATAAATCACATCCATAAACTTTAATCACACCTGAACTACGATGGTGAACCTGATTTTTGGAATAATTCCGTGATACGTAGGCAATCTGATGGATACAGATTCGGTTCAATGATATCAAACCACTTGGTTTGATTTGGTTTAACAAATATAGTCTAGCATAGGAAAGGTATACGAGACCGATTTCGATCGGGCGGTTTGGGTACCTAACCCCTTTCCATAACCGTAACCTGACACTTACCCAATCTCTGATGGACCAGAAATCCAATCTAAGGGTCATGAGTCAATCGAAGTCTTACCTTGGGGTGAGATATCACATTTCTAAGGTCCTAGACCTAAATCTAGGTGGCGACTTCTAAAGATTTCCATCTTTGTCCTCACAGTGGCGACTTCACTGGGGATATAAATGTCAAACTCCTAAATGAAAACTTTTCTTGTGTGAATTGGATGCTAGATCTTAGGATATTATATTTATGCTTGTATAATATTGCTTTGGGGGGAATGGGTTCAGTCACACATTTGTGCGAGTAGCCAAACCGGGTCCCATGCATATGGGGCAGCCCGCTAGGCGAAACACACAGCCTTGGCCTGTACTTTGTGAGACCACGATCGGCGAGCAGCCTCTAATGAGCGTTTCTTGGGTCCACCTGGGAATGCGTTATGCTACTCCACATCGCTTGGATCCTTGCAACATAGTATATAAAGGGATGGGGGCCCATTATTCATCGAGCATTTGGTGATAGGTTACCCCATCCTCGTTAAGGTGGCATTTTCTGTCCTAACCCAGTTTGAGCCACATGTATGTTATTTTTGGTCCATTTTTTAACCAACATGGTAAAATCCACTCGATCATAATATTTACATCCGAAACGTCGAAGTTCTGCCCGTTTTTGTCCTTGACTTATCAACATGTCTGGATCCACACTTGAGTATTCTTGTCTCTCACTTGTTGGGAGCGTGAGGGTTACGTATATCCGCATACACATTAGTGTGGGCGGTCTGTACACGCCCTCCATCATACAAAGCTCATTGTGTTGACCGTTCAATATTGATACATCAATCTCAAAAACGATCAAAAAATCTTCGTCACGGTATAGATACTATGATCAAGTAAAAATTTACCGGTTTTTTTCAATCATGAACAGCTTTTGCTAACCATCCCTAATAAGGAGGACGGATTAATATATCCATTTCAATTTCATCGAATTAGGTAACCCAAGTGGCCAGACCTTGGTACCACTGATTATCCATTTGAATCACGAGGTCCCAAGACTGAACACATGGCTTAATCAAATTCAATTAAATTAACTCGGACAATGTTTACCCAATCGTTCTTATGAGGGAGCTAACTTTTGTTTGGTTGAGTCATCTTTGATTGTGTACTTAACTTCTTTCCACTTCCGTTATCTTAGTGTCCTAATATTTATCACTTTTGGGTTCCTTTCCGGTACTCTAGCCAAGGAGTCAGCCCAAACTACAACCATTTCTACCTCTTGGATAAGGGATCCCGTTACTGGGAGATTATCTAGGGTGTACACACCAAAGCCAGTTAGTCCCATCTCAACCACATCAACTGAATCAATGGCTGAAGGATCAAACCAAGTCCCGAACACTATGGATGCTAGAATGGAAAAGATGGAGGATACCATGGGAATGATAGCTGCCGCAGTAAGGGATATCCAATTACAATTGCAGGCTCAAGGGTTGACCTCTGAAAGGGTAAATATGGCACCGCCACAAGGACCGGGTACCCCTAATGCAGCTGCATCAAAAATTTTCATAAACCCAGCTTTCGAAGATATGGAAGGTGTCGTTCCCCATAAACAGTCCGTCGTTCAGGCTACCCCGGTGACTAAGAAATCGAAGGAAGAAGATGGCCCATACAAAGGACGGATTGAGTCAAGTGGAAAAAATACTAAGGGGCATGAAAGGAGTAGAAAGTCAAATTATTGATGCCGAAGGATTATGCTTCTTTCCCGAAACTAAACTGCCTCCCAAGTTTAAATGGACCACCGAGAAATTTGATGGGACCGGAGATCCCAGGGGCCCACTTAAGATCCTTCACGGGTTTATTGAAGCAAGGCGAAGGATTCACCGATGAGAGCGATTAGGACAGGCATTCCAATTCTCACTCACGGGTGGGGCTCATCGATGGTTGATGAATCTGAAACCATCACGGGATACATTCTTGGTCAGATATCACCAAAGCATTTATCAGTTTCTATTCCTACAATACAGAGTTAGAGACCCATCGTAGGCAATTGGAGACCATGGTTCAAGCACAAGGAGAGACGTTCACGGCCTATCTGACCCGGTTCAGAAGTGTTGCAGCAAAGCTTTGGGATCGACCCTCTGAAAGAGATCAAGTGCAGATAATGATGAGAGGTTTAAGCGGGCCATATAAAACATACATCTTCGGCCGGGCCATCCTATCATTCGAAGGGCTCGTGGTTGCGGGGCAACAAGTGGAGGACGCCATAACCCGAGGAGATATATTACCGGGAAAGTCGGAAAGGTCGGAAGGGGTGTCAAATAGAAGGGCGTACCCACCAAGAAACCCAAGAAATCAATCCGTAAAGCAAATAGCTAATACCAATTCTGAACCATTGATCTTGGGAAGTTCAAATTACACCCCACCACAGCAAGCAAGACCAAGGAGGCAGTTTACCGATTTGGGGATGACCCGGTCCAAGGCTCTGGATAAATTAATACAAGCCAAGAAGTTGACAGTGCTCGACCCTCGTCCACCTCCAAGCCCTCTTTCAGCGAATTTTTGTATGGATCTTTTTTGTAAGTACCACAATCAGCATGGGCATGATACGGACAATTGCTATACATTAAGGCATGCCATACAAGATCTGTTGGATTCCGGTAAATTTAAGGTCCAGCCCCGACAAGTGTCGGGTGGCGAATAATCCCCTCCCCTCACCACAAAGATCAATTTCATAGAATGGGGAGATAAGCCCTCAGACCTTACTCCAGTCATAGAAGGAGTAAGCAATATGGTTGTCACATCTGGTGACGAAATAAACATGTTGGAAAGTCATCAACAAGAAGAAGAAGAATATGATTTCTATTTCCCAGAAGATTCATTACACCTTATAGCACAAGCACAAGAAGAAGAAGAAGAAGAAGAACCATTCATCATCTACCTCTCAAATGAGGAGAGAGAAGTAGATCAAGTTGACAACCGTTTCCTTGAGATGGAGTTCATATTCCCAGAGGATGAGCAAGAAGTAGCGTAAAACCGGAACGGGGAAGAACTACAAACCATCTCACCCGATGGTAAATGATCCGGCCCAAGCCGTAAGAGAGAAAGGTAAAGGACCCGCCAATCAACCAGAACCTCCAAACCCGGTCTTGAAACAACTACAAAAGACCCAAGCCAATGTGTCCATTTGGGAACTTCTGATGGCTTCCAAGGTCCACAGGGATGCGGTACTGAAATCTCTGGCAAGCATTCAGGTCCCAGTTTCAATGGAGGGAGAAGAACTAGCCATGCTAGTAGGGGGTAGATACGCCGTTAATGCAATTGTTTTTGGAGATGCAGATCTTCCTCAAGGAAGTAAGGATCACATACAAGCTCTGCATATTACCATCGGATGCCGGGGCAATAGCATTTTTCAAGTTTTGGTTGATAATGGGTCAACCTTAAATGTATTCCCTTTCCGTACATTCAAGCATCTAGGCTTCAGCGAGTCAGAGTTGAAACCTTCGGATATGACCATCAAGGCGTACGACAATACCAGAAGGGCTATATTGGGTGTCTTCACAGTACCAATTCAAGTAGGACCGGCTGAGTTTGAAACAGAGTTCCAAGTCATTGATATCTCTGCCTCATTCAGCATGCTTCTGGGTAGGCCTTGGATCCATCAGGCCAATGCGGTGGCATCTGCTTTATACCAGAAGATTAAATTCATCTACAAGGGTACAACTGTGACAATACATGTAGACTCTGCAGCTGTGAATACATTGGCCACTGGATAGAGTAATGAAGAGTTACAAGGGAATACAAGGCAGGATTTCTCTCTCGGAGGGTTTCAAGTTGACAACATCTTAGCCACAATTGAGCTAGATCCTACAGATTTGGGCTGGGATATACCCCCACTGAAGGGGATCTGAAAGTAATCAAGCAAAAGCAGAGCTGAGCTGACGAAGGATTTCGAAAGTTCAAGAGGATGAAATACAAGCATAGTGGTCAGTATGGTAGCAGCAAAATAAGAGCATCAGATAGAGTTAGTGGGGACTGGCGACCTCAAAGGACGGACGAAGCAGTCTGTCATGCAATATCTGAAGGGTTATACAATGTACAGGATATCCAGTTTTCAAGGACCGTAAATGGGTATTTTGTCAAAGAAGGAGAAAACAACATCTATTGTGGATTTTCAGAACCTTGGTTCAGTACTCACCTTCAAAAGCAAGTAACCGGGTTCAAAATATTCCATGATTGTACCCTTGATTGGGAAGAGCTCGAGCAAGTCAAGATCTAAGAGCAGAGCAAGAAGCAAAAATCTGTGATAGAAGTGATCAACATCAGCAAACTGTTCGACGATGATCAAGTGATGACGCTCACCGGTGAAGACCAAGATAGGAGTCCCGATGTACAATAATTCACCCTACCCATCAAAGGAATAATCCCCAATTGGAGTTGTCATGATAATTTTGTCTACCCAAGGAGGTTGCCATGTAATCCACATATAATGACTATGTCTGAGCCTAGGGTCCTGAGGTCTTTAGATAAGATTGAGTCCGTTTCATATTTTGAGTTCGTTCCACTTGGAACCATTTCCTCTGTACCTCTGCTTTTGAATATGATTAAAGATGGCATTTTGAATTACTCTACGTCTACTTCTTCCTTTCCTTCTCCTTCTAACTCTAACTTTGAAAATGATGAGAATGATGAACCATTTCCTGAAATATTACAATCCATCCAAGCCTCGAAGGAGAAGAAAGCTCAACCTGTTGGCGAAGACTTCAAGATAATCAGCCTTGGTTCAGTAGAGCAACCTCGAGAAATAAAGATCGGTGCTACCTTGACGGAAGAGGAAACCAAACAAATGACGGAATTACTGATGGAATTCCAAGAAGTATTTTCCTGGTCCTATGAAGATATGCCCGGCATAGACCCTGAAGTGGTACAGCATAAGATACCTTTGGTCTCAGATGTAAGGCCATGTAAGCAGAAGCTAAGGCGGTTAAGGCCTGAATGGACCCTTAAGGTTAAAGAGGATATCATGAAGCAGTTTGACGTAGGATTCCTTGAGGTTACGAAGTATCCAGAGTGGTTAGCAAACGTGGTCATTGTACCTAAAAAAGATGGAAGACTGAGGGTGTGCATTGATTACAGAAACCTGAATAAGGCCAGCCCCAAAGATGACTTTCCATTACCAAAGATAGACATCCTAGTGGATAACATTGCAAATCATGCTCTGTTGTCCTTCATGGATGGATTCTCAAGGTACAATCAGATAAAGATGGCACCTGAAGACAAGGAGAAGACCGCCTTCATAATGCATCGGGGCACCTATTGTTACACTGTGATGCATTTGGGCTGAAGAATGCTAGGGCAACTTATCAAAGGATGGCTACTACAATCTTGCACGACCTAATCCATAAGGAGGTAGAGGTGTATGTAGATGATATGATTGTAAAATCGTTCACCAGAGAAGGTCACATCCCTACGTTAAGGAAGTTCTTTGAAAGGATCAAGCACTACAAACTAAAGCTTAACCCCCAAAAATGTGCATTCGGGGTTATAGCCGGAAAAATGCTAGGTTTTATGGTCAGCCAAAGAGGAATTGAAATTGACCCAACCAAGATAAAAGCCATCTCTGAAATGCCAGCTCCTCAAACGTAAAGGGAAGTAAGAGGTTTTTGGGAAGACTTCAATACATCAACCGGTTTATTGCACATCTCACCGCAACGTGTGAACCAATTTTCAAACTACTCGGGAAGGACCAGCCAAAGGATTGGAACCCTCAATGTCGGATGGCTTTTGACAAGATTAAGGCATATCTGTTGAACCCACCGGTCTTAGCCCCACCAAGATCGGGAAGACCGCTACTCCTCTACTTGTCAGTACTAGAGGGTTCTATGGGATCAATGATAGCCCAAAGCATGATCCGGATGGAAAGACGGAAAAGGCAGTATACTATCTCGAGTAAGAAATTCACGGGATACGAAGCCAATTATACACACTGGAGAAGACATGCACAGCCCTAGTCCGGATAACAAAGAGATTGAGACATTACATGTTATCCTATAAGGTCATACTTATTTCCGGAATGGACCCCCGAAGTATCTATTTGAGAAACCGGCTTTAACAAGAAGATTGGCTAGGTGGCTATTGTTGTTGTCCGAATTTGACATCACATACACTACTCAAAAGTCTATCAAAGGGAGCGTAATCGCAGAACATCTGTCGGCTCTACCAATTGAAGATAACCTCAGACATTTGGAAGATGTATTCCCTGATGAAGAAGTCTACACCACTCAAGAAGAGGGGAAGAATGACACATGGATAATGTTCTTCGATGGAGCCGCAAATCATATGGGATACGGGGCCAGCGTCTTATTCATAGATCTAGAAGGGGCATTTGTACCATTTTCATTCAGATTAGACTTCGACTGCACAAACAACATTGCGAGTACGAAGCATGTATCATGGGACTAAAAGCAGCTTTGGCCATAGGGTCTGCAGATTAAAGGTCTATGGTGACTCATCAATTGTTATCTACCAAGTCAGAGGGGATTGGAAAACCAAAGATGAGAAGCTGATACCTTATCAGCAATGTGCAATAACCCTGGCTCGGAAGTTCGAGCAAATTGAATTTGACTACTCCCCAAGAGATACCAATAAGTATGCTGATGCATTGGCCACCTTGGCTTCAATGATTGGAAATGATCCGTTGGGACGTATCAAACCATTAATCATAGAGAAGAGAGTACGGCCAGTCCACTTGGAAGAAGTGAATGCATTGACAGTCGATGGCCGGCCATGGTTTGCTCCTATCATAGATTTCATCAAAGAAGGAAAGTATCCAATGGAAGCCACAACAGGTGAGAGGAAGTCTCTTAGGAGATATGCCTCCCAGTTCATACTATGCGAAGATATCCCGTACAAAAGATCCCATGAAGGAGTGCGGTTAGTCTGTATCGACGAGGAACAGGCGCAAAATGTTATCGAGCAGGTCCATCAAGGAATATGCGGACCTCACATGAACGCTAAAATGCTTGCAAAGAAGATTCTCAGAATGGGATATTATTGGAACACAATGGAAGCAGATTGTTCAGAGTTCGTAAGGAAATGTCACAAGTGCTAAATCCATGCTAATTTGATACACGTGCCTCCAGCAGAGTTGCATACTCTTAGCTCTCCATGGCCTTTCTCAACCTGGGGCATAGATGTGATCGGAAAGGTTCACCCTAAAGCTTCGAATGGGCATGAATTCATCTTGGTTGCCATCGATTACTTCACAAAGTGGGTAGAGGCACAGTCATACGCCAAGCTCACAGCAAACAAAGTGGCTAAATTTCTACAAGAGTATATCATATGTCGGCATGGAATGCCTCAGTCTATAATCTCAGATCAAGGACAACACTTCAGAGGGAGAGTCCAAGAATTATGCGACAAGTTCCACATCAAAAGGCATCGGTCCTCTCCTTACCATCCACAGACAAATGGGGCAGTAGAGGCGGCCAATAAAAATGTCAAGGTTATCCTCCAGAAGATGGCGGAATCTAATGTTGATTGGGCGGACAAACTACCTTATGCACTCCGGGCATACAGAACATCCATAAGAGCATCTATCGGGGCAACGCCGTATTCACTAGTATATGGTATGGAAGCAGTCCTCCCAAGTAGAAATAGAGGTGCCATCATCGAGAGTCTTGATGGAATGCAAGATTCCGAAGCTGAGTGGTTGCAATCCAGATATAACGAGCTGAACTTCGTTGATGAAAGAAGAATGAAGGCAATGGATAATGTAAGAAAATACCAACAAAGAATGGCAGCAACCTTTAACAAAAAGGTGCGTGTTCGTCACCTGACAGTAGGGGACTTGGTATTGAAGGAACAAAGAGCACCTGTCCATGACCCTAGGGGCAAGTTTCGTCCTAAGTGGAGCGGACCGTTCATGATAAAAGAAATCTTACCAGGGAAAGTTGTTCGACTAGTCAACATGGAAGGCATCGAGTTACAATACTTGACCAACTTGGATCAAGTGAAGAAATATTATGTGTAGCCTCTACGCTCTTTTAAAAAAAATGAGGGGGGAGGGGGGGCTGTAGAAGGCTTGTCTCTCACCTGCTGACGTCAACAACAGGCATCAATCATTTGAGGAACTTACTGACATGGTTGACTGGATTCTCCAATGGGGCACAACGCCTTTCACCCAGGAATGGTTCTTCTTATCATCATAATCAAATAAAGAATTTCTTGTTTGTTGGCTAAACTCTTTCATCCGTCCATCTATCCAACGGATTTCCCAAGAGTTACATATCAAAGCCCATTTTTCATATCATTTGATGTAAACTCTCATGAGTATATCAATCTGAGAAATAAATAAATAAAAAAAAGAAAAGTCTGGCTGGAACTCTTATCTGTCGTTCATTACATCCGACGGCATCCCAAGATTCCAATAAGCCCATCCATTCCCAAGCCAATAAAATGGGATCTTCTCGGGAAGATATGCCCATTCTACATAAACAACCACAAACTCCTCCAAGCGGCAAACCCACTGGACAGTTTCTTGTCGGTCCCTTTTGGACCTCCATTTTAGCTCGTCATGTCTATAGATTTAAGTACTTTAAACTCAGACAGAGTCAATCATATGTATACATTTCATGTGCAACCTTCTAAGGGCATTTTCAATATATCTAAACAACAATAATTGAAGGTAATTCCAATGATTCAATTTTTAACCTCTATTTGTATGTCGGGATTCCTACAGGTCACAACCAGGAGGCTGATAATACATTGATCCATCAGACAGAATTACAGAGATGGACAGGTCACTGAAAAATTGGAGCTGGCGTATTGAGTTCACAGAAGATAGCTCTTTCTTACGAAAGCATCAATTGGAGGCACTTCCTCAATTAACAACCATAAAATTATGCCCAAACCTTTTGAAAGCGGCTGCTCAATGCTGGGATCCGACAGTTCATGTTTTCAGGATGGGAGAAGTCGAGTTATACCCAACTGTGGAAGAATTTGGAGCTTGCCTTTTGCTCACACCTAAGTGGAAGATCTTCAAGCCATATCCAGGAAAAGATTACAGGCAGGAGATACAAGACTTTTTCAACTGGGATAAGAAAGAAATGTGCCGTTTTGTACAAGATCAACGGCTACAGATAAAGCGCATGATCAAGTCATATGCTCATACAAGTCCAACAAGGAAAGAAGCACAAGTTCAGAGAAGACATGTTTACCTATATTGTAGCATAGCCCGACTATTGCTACAAAGTTGCACAGATACAAAATCTCCCGTCATAATAGATCTCATCAAGCATGCAAGACAAGGTTTTGATATCATCCCTACAGTGTTGGCCGAGACATTAAAGGGGCTTGACTTCATGGCAACTCATCAAGATCAGTTTGAGTTGAACAATTTCAGCAGATCACCATATCTTCTTCAAATCTGGTTAACAGAGAGGTTAGGATTAGTTGAGGAATCTGAAGTGACGACCCTCAACCCTTTTCAATTGGCAAAGAGAGCAGATCCTATGGCTTATCAGATGGACACAGACTGGTTTAGCCGCCTCAAAGAAATAACCACAGCAGACATCAGATGGAAATGCACTTGGTGGAAGCAAGAACGGGTTGTCACAAATACAGAAAATAGCTTGCATGTCCGGATCATGGGGTTGACTCATACCTCATTCTATTCTCCAACAAGGTTACCTCAGCAATTCAATATCCCAGCAAGCACCAATAGAGAAGTAACTGATTATGAACTTCCCATAAAGTTGACATCAGATCTGGTTGATACCATTGCTCGTGAATGGAACAATAGAAATGTTCAAACACTCCCTAGAGTTGCACCAATCAAGAAACTAATAGCATTTTAGGTTATTTTTTTTGAATTCTAGTGTGTTTCATGAACTATGTCTCTTAGATTCAATAAAGAAACACTTGATTCAACATAATCATCCATATGCTCTATGAAATCCTCAATGTTCTGACAAATGCAGAAACTCAAACCAAAATCTCAATCAAAGAAAGACATCAAGTCTTCCATCCAGACAAATCAAAGCCGAGCCCAAGCTCATATAATTAGCCTTGTATTTACAGCCTAGCCCCATACAAGAAGAGGTTTATCAGCCTACAAATGGATCAAGCCGGGTCCAAGCCCGCACATACCTTGCATTGAGTTCCACCTCAACAAGAAGAGGTTCCCAGCCTACAAATGAGCCTTGTATTCACAGCCTAGCTTCATACAAGAAGAGGTTTATCAGCCTACAAATGGATCAAGCCAGGTCCAAGCCCCCACATACCTTGCATTGAGTTCCACCTCAACAAGAAGAGGTTCCCAGCCTACAAATGAGTCTTGTATTCACAGCCTAGCTTCATACAAGAGGAACAATCATCAATCTTCCAAGAAGAGCAAACCTTCTTGCCAGTCGAACTACGTTCTGGGCTTGATTCCTAGGACACCCTTAGAATACGTAGGCAGTTTAGGAAGAAATACCCTAAGTGCAGCCCAATAAACAATATCACTCATACCCCAAAAATGTGGTTTCTTTTATCTTTAGCCTTCAACTTATAACAATCTCGGCTAAAGAGGGGCATCTGTAAGCACCCCATTTTTGCCACCCTCGGCATAAGTGAACCAATATGGCAGGTTTCTGACCATTAATCCAAAAATTTGTGATTTTTCATTGATTCCCACAGTAGGGTCATGGGCTATTATCTGCATAGATGCATAGGTCATAGAATTATCTTCGAAACGAGACCAGAATTGCTCAATTCCGGTATCAAATGAGGAAGATATGACCATTTTAGTCGGATGATACATATAAGGGAGGTTTCGGAAATTATTAAAAATAATCCCAGGGGCCTTCATGCAAATTATCCTAAGTCGGATCGTTTGAATTTCAAATCATCATATCTTGATCATCCGACATCGGATTCAGATGATTCCAAGACCATTATTCTTCATTCATGATGTTCTACAAAGTGGACGTAAAAAATCCCGGGTAGAAGTCACCAGTGGGTCCCATGCAAACTTGCATGCAAAATGATCGTTAGAACTTCAAAGCTTCATATCTTTCCCGTTCTACATCGGATTCAGATGATTCCAAGACCATTATTCTTCATTCATGATGTTCTACAAAGTGGACGTAAAAAATCCCGGGTAGAAGTCACCAGTGGGTCCCATGCAAACTTGCATGCAAAATGATCGTTAGAACTTCAAAGCTTCATATCTTTTCCGTTCTACATCGGATTCAGGTGATTCCAGTCTCATTATGTTCCATTTTTAGTGCTCTTCAAAGTGAACTTAAAATATTTGCGGTAGAAGCCTCCGAAGGATCTCTTGCAGAATGGTCAATCAAATTATCGATAATTGGTCCGCTTAAACTTCAAAAATTCATAAGTTGACCATTTTACTTCCAAATGAAGTGATTCAAGTTCCTATATTCCTCATTTTTAATGTTCTACAAAATGAATGCAAAAAATTTGGAATAGAGGCCATCGGAAAATTTCATGCGAGATAACAGCAGAAATGACCCGTGAAATGACAAGGGGGGAAAACCCAGTTAATTCCAATCAGTCCAGTCAACTCAGTTCAAACCAGTTTTGGTCCAACCTAGCTCAACCCATATCAGTTGTCAACCTAAGTCAGTCTCAACCCATTTCGAATCAGTTCATCTATGTGCATAATATTTATATATATATATATATATATATATATATATATATATATATATATATATATATATATATATATATGTATATGTATGTATGTTATTAAATATATGTGTATATATGTATATAATATATATTATTATATGTAAATGATAATCCAAAAGATTTTGAGAAGAAAAAGGAAAGAGGGGAGAGAAAAAACGTGGAAGAGAATGGGGATTTCGATTTTGGGGATAAATCCAAAAGATTTTGAGAAAAAAAAGGAAAGAGGGAGAGAGGAAAAACGTGACTCTTTCTAAGAGAATCCAAAGGATTTTGTTGGAGAAAAAAAAGGAAAGAGGGGAGAGAAAAAACGTGGAAGAGAATGGGGATTTCGATTTTGGGATAAATCCAAAAGATTTTGAGAAAAAAAAAGGAAAGAGGGAGAGAGGAAAAACGTGACTCTTTCTAAGAGAATCCAAAGGATTTTGTTGGAGAAAAAAAAGGAAAGAGGGGAGAGAAAAAACGAGGAAAAGAATGGGGATTTCGATTTTGGGGATAAATCCAAAAAATTTTGAGAAAAAAAAGGAAAAAGGGAGAGAGGAAAAACGTGACTCTTTCTAAGAGATTCCAAAGGATTTTGTTGGAGAAAAAAAAGGAAAGAGGGGAGAGAAAAAATGTGGAAAATAATGGGGATTTCGATTTTGGGGATAAATCTAAAAGATTTTGAGAAAAAAAAGGAAAAGGGAGAGAGGAAAAACGTGACTCTTTCTAAGAGAATCCAAGGGATTTTGTTGGAAAAAAAAAGGAAAGAAGAAAGAGAAAACGTGGGGGTTTTTAGGAGGGACGGTTTTAGGGAAGAAAGGAAAGAAAAAAGAAAAAAAAAAGGAGAGGATTTAGGGTTTCTAGATTGTTTTTTTAAGGGAAAGAGGGAGAAGATAAAAGGGACGTGAGAAAGAGAAGAAAGGGACTTTTTTCAAAGAAAAAAAAAAGGGAAAAGAGAAAGAAAAACGTGGGAAAGGCTTTTGAGCTAAGTTTTGGGAGAAAAGTAAGGGAAGAAGAGAAAAAAAAAGGGGGAAAGAAAAAAAATGTGAAAGGGCTTTGTGGCTCACGTTTTTGGGAGAAAAGTAAGGGAAAAAGAGAGAAAAAAAAAGGGGGAAAGAAAAAAAAACGTGAAAGGCCTTTGTGGCTCACGTTTTTGGTCGAAAAAGAAGGGAAGAAGAGAGAAAAAAGAGGAAGAAAAAAAAATCAAAAAAAAGAGAAGGGAAAAATGTGAAGAGGGAGTTTGATAGAGTTTGGGCTCTCGGTTTGAAAAAAAAAAAGGAGAAAGAAGAAGAAGAAGGGAGGAGAAAGCAGAACCTACGAGCATCTAGGTAAGCTGCTTTTACTTTTATTTTTTTGCTTAACTACAAATCTCCATCTCATGAGCCACTCTACCTCACCATTAACCAATTTTCATCATCAATTTAGCCTACACTTGATTTTAATCCCTATACAATAAGCACTCTAACCGATTTCATCTCATACTCCAATCATCAGCCTTGTGCTACCACCTACCCGTAACCCCACTCACTTCCATCTCCTACTGAACCAACCAACACCCCACACCACTTACTTGAACCTAGCTATGTTACCTTCCTCATCTTACCCTTGATCTTTTCATTAAATATGGGCCATTGATTGAATCTATGATCATGATATGCTTGAATAAAAAAAAAATCTGAATTTTGATTCTTTATCGTGTTAATATGATATCCATTCAAAATCTGATCCATTGAATTTGAAATTTGTTTTGATCATGTGATAAAAATTTATCCATTGATATTTGAATGAATGAACTTGATTAATTGATGTGAATTTAATCTGAATCGTTGATCTTTTAAGATCCAATCATGTGAATGGATGGTTAATTAATCTGAACCATTGATTTTAATCTGATGATGATTTAATGAATTAATTTGAGCCATTAAAGTCTTATTAATTGAGGGTATATGATCTGAACTGTTTTAAGATCTTGTATTACTTTCAATCATCAATCAAATGTGATTTCGGTCACATTGTTGATAATCGATGCATTGAATCTAGACCGTAGATCTGAAAATACGTTTTGATTGATTGACTCACATGCCTTGGTTGTTTATCACATGCCATATTTTGATGCTATATTGTTCACATGCTATATTTGGATGCTTATATGCACACACTGCCACAATTGGAATAATCACACTGCCATGATTGGAATGATCATACTCACATGCTATATTGGATGCTTATTGCCATAATTAGGGTAGAAAACCCTAAAATGGAAAGAAAGTAACATTTAGGGTAGAAAACCCTAAGATGGAAAGAAAATAATAATTAGGGTAGAAAATCCTAAAATGAAAAGAAAGTAACATTTAGGGTAGAAAACCCTAAGATGGAAAGAAAATAATAATTAGGGTAGAAAACCCTAAAATGGAAAGAATGTAACAATTAGGGTAGAAAACCCTAAAAAAATGGAAATAAAATAAAAATTAGGGTAGAAAACCCTAAAATGGAAAGAATGTAACAATTAGGGTAGAAAACCCTAAAAAATGGAAATAAAATAATAATTAGGGTAGAAAACCCTAAAATGAAAAGAAAGTAACAGTTATGGTAGAAAACCCTAAAAAATGGAAATAAAATAATAATTAGGGCAGAAAACCCTAAAATGGAAAGAAAGTAACATTTAGGGTAGAAAACAAGATGGAAAGAAAATAATAATTAGGGTAAAAAACCCTAAAATGGAAAGAAAGTAACAGTTAGGGTAGAAAACCCTAAAAAATGGAAATAAAATAATAATTAGGGTAGAAAACTCTAAAATGGAAAGAATGTAACAATTAGGGTAGAAAATCCTAAAAAATGGAAATAAAATAACAATTAGGGTAGAATACGCTAAAATGGAAAGAATGTAACAATTAGGGTAGAAAACCCTGAAAAATAGAAATAAAATAATAATTAGGGTAGAAAACCCTAAAATGGAAAGAAAATAACAATTAGGGTAGAAAATAGCATACTAGATCATGCCATGTAGGCTCTTGCCATATTTACAATACATGCCATATTTGAAAGATTTTT
This sequence comes from Protea cynaroides, assembly GCA_028583415.1. Classification (NCBI taxonomy): domain Eukaryota; kingdom Viridiplantae; phylum Streptophyta; class Magnoliopsida; order Proteales; family Proteaceae; genus Protea; species Protea cynaroides. The sequence continues at coordinate 103,580,739 of CM053271.1, forward strand.
AAACAATCTTACTATATGTGATTTTTTTGCCATAAATGTTTTATGTGCCATATTTAAATAGAATATTCTACTTTTTGGCAATAACTTATTTTATGCAACACCCTAGTCAAACTGCCATATCTGCACACTTCTAGAAGACAATCTAGGCGTGGGGACGTGCATTTAGGCACCCACATTCTTGGGAAGGGCATAATGGGAATAATAAAACCTTAATAAAGAAAGAGAATTCTTTGCCAAACCTTTCAAAATTAGAATTCAGAATGAAAAGGATAATTTAGGACGGTTTGCCCCTCGACAAACCCTAAACCTAGAATAGGTTCTAAACCCTAAACCTAGAATAGGTTCTCAATTTTTAACCTAGAATAGGTTATCCATCCCGAACTACGCGGATTCTGATTCCTAGGGCAAACCCTATGATACGTAGGCCATTTGGGAGAAACCCAAATTCGGATCCATAATTTAGTCCACTTGGACTATCCATAGATCCACTAGGATATTATCCACATTCCAACCCAAATAGGGTTATTCTTAGATCCACTAGGACTATCTATCAGTCCACATGGACTATCCAGATCCTAACCCATAGGATTTCTCAACCATTCAAGCATAAATTTCAACTTGAACAATGAACTTAATCATGCACAAGCATAAATCACATCCATAAACTTTAATCACACCTGAACTACGATGGTGAACCTGATTTTTGAAATAATTTCGTGATACGTAGGCAATCTGATGGATACAGATTCGGTTCAATGATATCAAACCACTTGGTTTGATTTGATTTAACAAATATAGTCTAGCATAGGAAAGGTATACGAGACCGATTTCGATCGGGCGGTTTGGGTGCTTAACCCCTTCCCATAACCGTAACCTGACACTTACCCAATCTCTGATGGACCAGAAATCCAATCTAAGGGTCATGAGTCAATCGAAGTCTTACCTTGGGGTGAGATTTCACATTTCTAAGGTCCTAGACCTAAATCTAAGTGGCGACTTCTAAAGATTTCCATCTTTGTCCTCACAGAAGGCGACCTTGAACACTTCCCAATCAACCTGCGTATGCTTCGTCTCCAGATATGCCCGTGTAGAATTCCACCAAGCATTTGCATCTTCTTTCAACATGTGAGACCAAGTTGTCACACCCCAATTCTGATCCAACCAGAATGGTGTGAGTGAACCGTCATTGAATCAACGATTCACACCAGGATCTCGAATAGGACGTGTCTCCTCATACAAACCAATACACATAACCACAATCAGAATATAAATATACAGCGGAAGACTTTAAATAGAATGAACTGAGTATCTATTGATAATTAAAATAAATATCCAATTATCCAAATTCAAACACATAAAATAATATCCGTACATCCATTTAATCCAACCAAAAATAACTGAAAGAAATAAATAAAATCCGATCAAAGGTACACGCAGAAAGGGCATTTGCATGAAGCGTCATGCTCGTCCTTTCCTGCCTGTACACCCAGAGCAGCAACATTACCATAAGCCGGGGTATTCATGTAGTCATCCACAGTGTAACCTGCATCAACATCTAAAACAATGTACATACAAAGGGTGAGCTCACAACACAGCTCAGTAAGACAATCAGACAGTTTCACAATATTATGCATGAGTAACAATCATTTTATGCTGTGGTCTGGTTTTAAGTTTGCAATGTGCTATAGAAAGGTTTGGTGGCCCCCGCACCTCTATACACGAGTGTGTGGCACCTCATGGATCACACCCCCATCGGCCCACATGCACCCATCATGGAATAGAGATAGAGCTAAGATACCCCCATACCTCCCTTGATGCTCTACCCATACCAGTACCTAAGCCCCTACTGGCCAGGGCTCGCAAACTGGGCTCGCAACTAACCAATCCTATATGTCATCAATGTACGCTCTATCCTAGTCTATGGCATAGAGATAGAGCTAAGGCATTCCCACACCTCCCCTGATGCCCTATCCGCAACTAACCCACTAGGATAGAAACAATACGCAGTAGACCCTATCCCAACATAACTCCCTACGGCATAGAGATAGAGCTAAAGCATCGTGGACAAGCCAGCGTTGACCTCGGAGACCACAATGCCACATAACCATGGCCAGGCCAGCATCAACATCGGAGACCACCGTACCACGACCTTCCCCTGATGCCCCACCCGTACCAAGCATATTAAGACAGAATACTACAAAAGGTGCTAGTGTGAGGAGTGATCCCCGGCACATGCCCCACTCCACACACTAACGAAAATAACCACATGCTTAACAATCACATCCTATCAATGCATGAACAATAATAATAACTGAAAGTAAAGGATGGCATGTGTATATGCATAAACATCACATCACAGATATTCAGGTGATTAACAACAACTTACTGTCCATTAATTATTAGGTTTAGGTCAGATTCCCTTACTTGACGCTCGTTCGATAACTTGCACCACGTCACAAGATCCAAACGATATGTCACAAAATCCTACAACATTATTAGGGTTTCATTAGAATATTTTTCTTAGGGTTTCATGTTGGTCGGAAACCAACAAAGATTACAAAATACCCTCACAGAGCTGACCGGTGGCATATACCGGTCACAGCTCTGTGGGGAAGACTGGCGACCGGTATGGTCAGCCGGTCCCCACAGACCAGCCTCCCGAGGGATACCGGTGGCAACATACCGGTCGCACCATGTGCAACCGGTATAGTCGACCGGTATGTCTCCGAAAGACCATACATGGGTTTTCGACTGTCGTCGATCATTCTCCATGGATTTCCAAGGTTTCTCCTATCCATTCTAAGTCTGAGCTTTGAGTTAGAGTTATCTCCAACTCATTCAAGTCTCGTTTCGATGAATATCATCTCGAAACTCGAATCTAGGGTTTGACGGAAACTTAGGGTTTATTGGCCAATTTAGGATTTTATATCAATACCTACTTTGCATGGTATTGATCCACCCACACAACTAACATAGGATAAGAAGAATAGTTAAAACACTTACCGTTGACTGGCGTAGCGTGAGCTTCGTCGAACGGTAATGGCAGCACCTTCTTCTTCTTCCTAGCTCCTTCTCCTTTCCAATCTCTTTCTCTTCTCTAAGGTTTGTGAGAGACAATGGAAAGGATTTGAGGAGGCTTAAGGGTGTATTTATAGGCTAGATTTAGGGTTTAGTAACCTTACTAGGATTAGGAAAGTCTTAGAATTCAAAATCAGGCAAGTGGGACCCTCAGAAGTCAATTTCTGGATTTCCACACTTAGCTGCACAGACCTGACCGGTCGACCGGTACCAAGACCGGTACCATCGACCGGTCAACATAAAATTATGTTGATTCGATCGTCTTTGGTCCGATTTCATACCTGTTTGTCATCCGCTCGTCCCGTCTGGCCCGGTGATGATCGAAAGACCTTCCACGACATCAAAACCAAGGTTTAGACCGGGTTTACGGAGTACGGGTCTTATACAACAAAATTACAATATCTATTAATTCCAAGCCTTTGTGTGCTATTATGTGAAAGAATCATCTTATTATGTGTCCGAATCGTCTCCTATGCGTACGGGCATAAGAGACTTGGCGGAGACCCACTCGATGAGCGACACCTGGCCCTTCTGTAATCCAAAGGTTAAAATCAATTAGAGGTATAAATCATGTTTTTGACCAGTCTACACCAAAAATACCACAGCGGTTACCTTCCATTTTCAATCGTTCTGCAATTAAAATGAAATCCCAACAAACAAATCCCAGAAAACCACTGATCTTAGAAATTCAAAGTTATGTTCTTACACGTCGGAGATTTCTCCTTCTACGGCTTTAACTTCGAAGTTGTGTTCTTCCACGATCGAAGATTTCTAGATCTTTAACTCCTTCGAGGCCCAACCTTTAACCCCTAACCCCGAGATCCTGTTTTGGAGTTTTTTTTATCCTTAAGTTTTGGGATTTTCTTTACCCAAATATAAAAAATAAAAAAGCTCTGGGGTTTTAAGGGATTTGGAAAAAAAATATATAAAATGAAGACAGTAAGGAGAGAAAAACAGAGGGAATAAATGTAAGACCCGCACTCTGAAAACTCGGTCTAACATTGGTTTGGTACCGTGACAGGTCTTCCGATCATCACCGAGCCAGACGGGGCAAGCGGATAACAAACAGGTACGAAATCAGACCGAAGTCGATCAATTATGCCTGATTTTAGGTATACCGGTCGATGGTACCGGATGATGGTACCGGTCGACCGGTATGGCCTGCACAGCTATGTGCGGGAATTTGGAAATTAGTCTCTGCGGGTCCCACTTTCCTGATTTCGAATCCTAGAAGTTTTCTAATCCTAGTAGGGTTACTAAACCCTATTTCTAGCCTATAAATACATCCTTAAACCCCTCAAACCCTTTCCATTGTCTCTCACAAACTCTAGAGAAGAGAAAGAGCTTGGAAAAGAGAAGGAGCTAGGAAAAGAAGGAGGTGCCGCCATTACTGTTTGACGAAGCTCACGCTACGCTTGTCAACGGTAAGTTTTTGAATCCCTCTTCTTACCCTATGATAGTTGTGTGGGTGGATCAATACCATGCAAAGTAGGTATTGATCTAAAACCCTAAATTGGCCAATAACCCTAAGTTGCCGTCAAACCCTAGATTTGAGTTTCGAGATGATATTCATCGAAACGAGACTTGAATGAGTTGGGGATAACTCTAACTCAAAGCCTAGACTTAGAATGGATAGGAGAACCCTGAAAATCTATGGAGGATGATCGACGGCAGTCGAAGAACCCATGTATGGTCTTTCGGAGACATACCGGTCGACTATACCGGTTGCACATAGTGCGATCGGTATGTTGCGACCGCTACCTCTCGGGAGGTTGTTTGTGGGGGACCGGCTGACCATACCGGTCGCCAGTCTTTCCCACAGAGCTACGACCGGTACATGCCACCGGTCAGCTCTGTGAGGGTAGTTTGTGATCTCTGTTGGTTTCCGACCAACATGAAACCCTAAACAATACATTCTAATGAAACCCTAATATTATGTAGGACTTTGTGACTTATCGTTTGGACCTTGCGACGTGGAGCAAGTTATTGAACGAGCGTCAAGTAAGGGAATCTGACCTAAACCTAATAATTAATGGACAGTAAATCGTTGTTAATCATTGAATATCTATGATGTGATGTTTGTGCATATTCACATGCCATCCTTTACTTTCAGTTATTATTATTGTTCATACATTCATAGGATGTGATTGTTAGGCATGTGATTGTTTTCGTTGGTGTGTGGAGTGGGGCATGGGCCTGGGATCGCTCTTCACACTGGCACCTTTTTGTAGTATTCTGTCTTAACATGCTTGGTACGGGTGGGGTATCAGGGGAAGATCGTGGTACGGTGGTCTCCGATATTGATGTTGTCCCGGCCATCGTTGTGTGGTACCCGAGGATTCCGAGTCGACGCCGGCTTGTCCACGATGCTTTAGCTCTATCTCTATGCCGTAGGGAGTTATGTTGGGATAGGGTCTACCGCGTATTGTTTCTATCCTAGTGGGTTAGTTGCGGATAGGGTATCGTGGGGAGGTGAGGTTTGGTGGTCTCCGACCCGGCCCGCACGCTCTAGCTCTATCTCTATGCCGTAGACGGCCTGGCCGGGATAGAGCATACATTGTTGACATATAGGATTGGTTAGTTGCGAGCCCGGGTTGTGAGCCCCGGCCGCAGGGGCTTAGGTACCGGTATGGGTAGAGTATCGGGGAGGTGCGGGTATACCTTAGCTCTATCTCTATTCTATGATGGGTGCATGTGGGTTGGTGGTAGTGTGATTATTGTGCGACGCCACACACTCGTGTATAGAGGTGCGGGGGCCACCAAACCTTTCTATAGCACATTGCAAACTTAAAACCAAACCACAGCATAAAATTGATTGTTACTCATGCATAATATTGTGAAACTGTCTGATTGTCTTACTGAGCTGTGTTGTGTGCTCACCCTTTGTACGTACATTGCTTTTAGATGTTGATGCAGGTTACACTGTGGATGACTATGTGAACGCTCCGGCGTATGGAGGTGTAGCTGCTTTGGATGTACAAGCGGGGAGGGACGAAAGCATGATCTGCATGCGAGTGCCCTTTCTGCGTATACCTTTGATTTGTTTTATTTATTTATTTCAGTTATTTTTTATTGGACTAAAGGGATGTAAAAGATTATTATCCTATGTGTTTGAATTTGAATAATGTGATATTTCTTTAAATTAACATTAGACACTCAGTTCATTCTATTTAAAGTCTTCCGCTGTATATTTATATTCTGATTGTGGTTATGTGTAATTGGTTTGTATGGGTGGACACGGCCTATTCGAGATCCTGGTGTGAACCGTTGGTTTAATGACGGTTCACTCACACCATTCTGGTTGGATCAGAATTGGGGTGTGACAACTTCCTAAGAAGCAAGCTCCCCAGCAAGCCAGAGTTTATGCAGTCACCATTGAAGAGGCAGCCGCATCACCTGATGTGGTAACTGGTACGACTTTATCCCTTACTATCTGGTTTATTCTTTCAATTGCATGAGCATATATAACTAAGGGGCAATATATTCCAGGAATTGTAAATGTAGCTGGTTTACCCGCCAGAGTATTATTTGACTCTGGGGCCACGCACTCCTTTGTTTCTGTTTCTTTTGGGAAGCGAATGGAGTTACCAATCAAGAAATTGAACCCAAGCTTGATAGTTCGCTCTCCACTAGGAGTCGAAGTGGCTTTGACCAAGTACTATGGACCATGTACTGTAAGTATCGAGGGCCGAGACTTAGAAGCAAGCCTAGTAATACTAGAGATGGCAAATTTTGATGTCATTTTAGGGATGGATTGGCTAGGCCATCATTCGGCCATCCTTTTATGTGGTGAAAGGAAGCTTATGCTTATTGACAAAGAGGGAAAGGAATATAGTTTCGCTGGGATTAAGCTATCTAGGAAGCGGAAGTTGATCCTCTCCGCCCTAAAGATTAAGAGATGCTTGGAGAAAAGGGGGAGTGGGTTATCTCAGATTCGTAGTCGACCTCACAGCCAGAGTCACTCAAGATGGAGGATATAGAGGTGGTTCGGGAGTTTCCGGATGTATTTCCGGAAGATCTTCCGGGCTTACCACCGAGACCGGGGCTACGAATTTGTGATAGACCTTATATACGGGTTCGGCTCCGGTGTCTAAAGCACCATACAGGATGGCCCCGACCGAGTTAAAGGAGTTGAAGACCCAATTACAAGAACTGCTGGATAAGGGCTTCATACGACCTAGTATATCACCTTGGGGAGCACCTGTGTTGTTCGTCAAAAAGAAAGATGGTAGTGTACGGCTATGTATTGACTATCGTGAGCTGAACAAGTTGACAATCAAGAACCGGTATCCTTTGCCTACGATCGATGAACTATTCGATCAGCTGCAGGGTGCAAAGGTTTTCTCGAAGATCGATCTCCGATCGGGGTATCACCAATTGAAGATCAAGGCCGGAGATATTCCGAAGACCGCTTCGGGACGAGGTATGGGCATTATGAGTTTCCCGGGTTATGTCTTTCGGGTTGACCAACGCTCCAGCGTCGTTTATGGAACAGATGAACCAAGTGTTCCATGACATGTTAGACACTTCGGTCATCGTATTCATCGACGACATATTGATTTACTCTAAGGACATGGAGACTCATACAGCGCATTTGAGGGCAGCCCTACAACGGCTGAGGGATGTGAGGCTTTATGCAAAATTCAAGAAGTGCGAATTGTGGCTGAAGGAAGTGGCTTTCTTGGGCCATGTTGTATCTGGAGACGGTATCAAGGTTGATCCAAGAAAGATAGCTGCTATAGTAGGATGGGAAGCACCAAAATCTGTTGCAGAGATTCGTAGTTTCCTTGGGTTGGCTGGCTATTATAGAAGATTCGTGGAAGATTACTCCGGGATCGCGGTTCCACTCACCGGATTGACCAAGAAGGGAGAGAAATTTATATGGACAGATGAGTGTGAGAAGTGCTTCTAGATTTTGAAGTCAAGACTTGTCTACGCACCTATCCCGACCATCCCCGAACCAAGCGTACCGTTTACTCTATATACGGATGCTTCGGGGTTGGGTATTGGGTGTGTTTCGATGCAAGGAGAACAGGTGATCGCTACGCATCAAGACGGTTAAAAGAGCATGAGAAGAACTATCCCTACGCATGACTTGGAGCTAGCAGCGGTTATTCATGCAATCAAGACTTGGAGACACTATTTGTACGGTGAGAGTTTCGGGATCAAGTCGGATCACAAGAGCTTAACTTATCTCTTCACTCGAAGGATCCGAATATGAGACAGAGGAGATGGCTGGAATTATTAAAAGATTATGATTGCGACATACAGTACCATCCGGTTAAAGCAAATGTGGTGGCCGACGCCTTAAGCGGAAAGTGGGCATCGAAACCCGAGGCGGGACCGAGTACAAATGCTGCATTGTGTCTTTGCAGCCTCGAGTTCGATGGAAATTGATGAAGAACATATTATCGAAACTGCAAAAGATTCGAGTTGAGCATGGCTTGATTCATAAGTTCACTATGATGTTCGCCGCCTTGAAGATCTCGCCGAGAGAGGTCGAGTCATGACTGAAGCTCATTACACTCCATATTCGGTACATCCAAGAAGTACCAAGATGTACCATGATCTAAGAAGACTTTATTGGTGGAGGGGTATGAAAGCTGATATAGCTCGTTTCGTGTTTCAATGTCTAAATTGTCAACAAGTTAAAGCGGAAAGGCAAAGACCCGCGGGTTTACTACAGCCGTTACGGGCCCGCATGGAAGTGGGATTGTATCACTATGGATTTCGTCATCGGCCTACCTTTGACACCAAGGTCGGTGGATGCGGTTTGGGTTATAGTAGATTGACTCACCAAGACGGCTCGATTTATTGTGGTTAGACCTCAGTATACCATGGAGAAGCTGGCCAACTTATATGTTGATAATATAGTCAGACTTCATGGCGTTCCATAGAGTATAGTATCTGACAGAGATCCCCGTTTTACATCAAAATTCGGGAAGGATTACGAAAAGCTATGGGAACAAAGTTGAAGTTCAAGACGGCTTTCCATCCTCGGACGGACGGACGGTCGAACGAACCATTCAAATTTTGGAAGATATGCTTCGAGCTTGCGCATTAGATTTCAAAGGAGCTTGGGATGAGAAGCTATCACTTATCGAGTTTGCTTACAACAATAGTTATCAGGCTACAATTCAGATGGCCCCATATGAAGCTCTCTATGGGAGAAAATGTCGTACACCTCTGTTATGGAATGAAGTGGGGGAAAGAAGAATGGTAGGACCGGAGTTTGTTGAAGAAACTTGTCGAGTGATTGATCAAATCAAAGAGAGAGTAAAGACAGCTCGGGTTCGACGAAGCACTATGCGGATAATCGACGTCGAGATCCGGAGTTTGCAGGTGGGTGACAAAGTATTCTTGAAGGTGTCACCGGTGCGAGGTCCGAAACGGTTTGGTAAGAAGGGGAAGCTATGCCCCGGTATGTGGGACCATATGAGATATTAAATCGACGTGGTAATGTAGCATATCAACCGGCTCTACCACCATCTATGTCTAGCGTCCATAATGTGTTCCATGTATCATTATCGAAGAAGTATGTCAGAGATCCATCGCATATCTTGAGCGCTGATCCTCCAGACTTGACTGAAGACTTAACTTTCGAAGTGGTGCCTGTAATGCTCTCAAGCCGAAAAGTTCAGCAACTTCCAACCAAGGATATCCACTATGTAAAGGTGCATTGGAGAAGCCAAAATGTGGAGGAAATTACTTGGGAAGAAGAGAGCGCGATGAGGAAGGAGTACCCTAACCTTTTTGACGATCAAGGTACGTTCAAATTTCGAGGCCGAAATTTCTTTTAAGGGTGGGGGAGTTGTAGTACCTACATGCAAATTTCGGGATGAAATTTCTTTTAAGGGTGGTGGAGTTGTAAGACCCGCACTCTGAAAACCCGGTCTAACCTTGGTTTGGTATCGTGACAGGTCTTCCGATCATCACCGAGCCAGACGGGGCAAGCGGATAACAAACAGGTACGAAATCAGACCGAAGTCGACCAATTATGCCGGATTTTAGGTATACCGGTCGATGGTACCGGATGATGGTACCGGTCGACCGGTATGGCCTGCATAGCTATGTGCGGGAATTTGGAAATTAGTCTCTGTGGGTCCCGCTTTCCTGATTTCGAATCCTAAAAGTTTCCTAATCCTAGTAGGGTTACTAAACCCTATTTCTAGCCTATAAATACATCCTTAAACCCCTCAAACCCTTTCCATTGTCTCTCACAAACTCTAGAGAAGAGAAAGAGCTTGGAAAGGAGAAGGAGCTAGGAAAAGAAGGAGGTGCCGCCATTACTGTTTGACGAAGCTCACGCTACGCTTGTCAACGGTAAGTTTTTGAATCCCTCTTCTTACCCTATGATAGTTGTGTGGGTGGATCAATACCATTCAAAGTAGGTATTGATCTAAAACCCTAAATTGGCCAATAACCCTAAGTTGCCGTCAAACCCTAGATTTGAGTTTCGAGATGATATTCATCGAAACGAGACTTGAATGAGTTGGGGATAACTCTAACTCAAAGCCTAGACTTAGAATGGATAGGAGAAACCTTGAAAATCCATGGAGGATGATCGACGGCAGTCGAAGAACCCATGTATGGTCTTCCGGAGACATACCGGTCGACTATACCGGTTGCACATAGTGCGACCGGCGACCGCTACCTCTCGGGAGGTTGTTTGTGGGGGACCGGCTGACCATACCGGTCGCCAGTCTTTCCCACAGAGCTGCGACCGGTACATGCCACCGGTCAGCTCTGTGAGGGTAGTTTGTGATCTCTGTTGGTTTCCGACCAACATGAAACCCTAAACAATACATTCTAATGAAACCCTAATATTATGTAGGACTTTGTGACTTATCGTTTGGACCTTGCGACGTGGAGCAAGTTATTGAACGAGCGTCAAGTAAGGGAATCTGACCTAAACCTAATAATTAATGGACAGTAAATCGTTGTTAATCATTGAATATCTATGATGTGATGTTTGTGCATATTCACATGCCATCCTTTACTTTCAGTTATTATTATTGTTCATACATTCATAGGATGTGATTGTTAGGCATGTGATTGTTTTCGTTGGTGTGTGGAGTGGGGCATGGGCCTGGGATCGCTCTTTACACTGGCACCTTTTTGTAGTATTCTGTCTTAACATGCTTGGTACGGGTGGGGTATCGGGGAAGATCGTGGTACGGTGGCCTCCGATATTGATGTTGTCCCGGCCATCGTTGTGTGGTACGAGGATTCGAGTCGACGCTGGCTTGTCCACGATGCTTTAGCTCTATCTCTATGCCGTAGGGAGTTATGTTGGGATAGGGTCTACCTGCGTATTGTTTCTATCCTAGTGGGTTAGTTGCGGATAGGGTATCAGCGAGAGGTGAGGTTTGGTGGTCTCCGACCCGGCCTGCACGCTCTAGCTCTATCTCTATGCCGGGAGACGGCTGTGTCTTTGGGATAGAGCATACATTGTTGACATATAGGATTGGTTAGTTGCGAGCCCGGTTCGCGAGCCACGGCCGTAGGGGCTTAGGTCCCGGTATGGGTAGAGTATCAGGGGAGGTGCGGGTATACCTTAGCTCTATCTCTATTCCATGATGGGTGCATGTGGGTTGGTGGTAGTGTGATTACTGTGCGACGCCACACACTCGTGTATGGAGGTGCGGGGGCCACCAAACATTTCTATAGCACATTGCAAACTTAAAACCAGACCACAGCATAAAATTGATTGTTACTCATGCATAATATTGTGAAACGCGTCGATTGTCTTCTTCGAGCTGTGTTGTGTGCTCACCCTTTGTACGTACATTGTTTTAGATGTTGATGCAGGTTACACTGTGGATGACTATGTGAACGCTCCGGCGTATGGAGGTGTAGCTGCTTTGGATGTACAAGCAGGGGAGGACGAGCATGATGCTGCATGCGAGTGCCCTTTCTGCGTGTACCTTTGATTTGTTTTATTTATTTATTTCAGTTATTTTTGATTGGACTAAAGGGATGTAAAAGATTATTATCCTATGTGTTTGAATTTGAATAATGGGATATTTCTTTAAATTATCATTAGACACTTAGTTCATTCTATTTAAAGTCTTCCGCTGTATATTTATATTCTGATTATGGTTATGTGTAATTGGTTTGTATGGGTGGACACGGCCTATTCAAGATCCTGGTGTGAACCGTTGGTTCAATGACGGTTCACTCACACCATTCTGGTTGGATCAGAATTGGGGTGTGACAATAAATGTGTAGGGTTTCACGAAAAAGAAATTTTACCCAAAAAAATGAAAAAGAAAAGAAGGATAAGAAAAACATGAGAGGGATTTTTATTTACGAATTTTGGTTTCATTTTATCCCTCCTTCAATCCTTTTGGTTTTCTTTCATTTTTTTAGAAAGAAAAAAGAATGAACAGCAAGATTGAATGGCGTGGACAAAACAGGGTTTCGGTTTATTAAAATAAAAAAGGTTAAAATAAGAAGAAAATACAAAAAAAAAGGTTTTTTTTTCCTCTCTTTTCAGTTTTATTGGTTTTGGAAAGATTGACATGTAATTGGTGAGTTTTAATTAATTCCATTTGCGGCAAAAAATTGCAAGAAGAGAAAAGGTTTTTTTTTCCCTTCCATAAAAAGGGAAAAAGGGATTTGGTGTAGAGGATTTGGAAAAAAAAACAGAGAGAAGAGAAGAGGGTTCGGTCAGGAGGTGGATGAAAATTTCAAAGAGAGTGAGAGAAATGAGAGATCGCAAGGAGTTTCTAGGATTTAGTGGTTTTTTTTTCTTACCTTTGTTTGACAATGGCAACAATCACTTATCTTCATTATCTTTAGGCACTTCCTGTTTTTCATATCACAGGCATGACAATCTCGAGTTCCATGAAAGATAATCGGAACTTTGAGAAGCCAAACAAAAATGTCTCCATGAAGACAATCATTACTATAGAAACTAAAAGCCTTTACGATCTTCTTTTACTTCAAATCCTAAATCTTCAAAGTCCTTTGGTTTGTGTAGCAACGACTATAATCAAGAAATCAACTATGGAAGCGAAGCCAAAAGAAGATAGAGAAACCCTAGATAGAAAACACGAAGAAGAATGAAAAGATGAAGGAGTGCAGGCGAACAAGAGAAGGGAACCACTTTTAACTTGAGATTAATTTTCAGTGTAGCACGGTGTAAAACATGATTTATACATCTAACTGATTTTAACCTTCGGATTACAGAAGGGCCAGGTGTCGCTCATCAAATGGTCTCCGCCAAGTCTCCTATGCCCGTACGCATAGGAGATGATTTGGACACCCTTATTAGTCATGACCTAAGTCATAAGTATACACTTCCTATCACATTCCAAATTCACTAGCAGGTACAATCTCATTAAATGCTAAACTACATGCAATCAAACTACGCTAGTAGCTAGAAAAAAAAAGGGGACTGGGAATAATGCAGGTATATTTATTGTTAAATCAGCATGGGAGATGTTGAGAGTGAAAAAGAAAAAAACCAAGTTGGGTTTCGGTGGTATGGCAAAAAGGGTTAAATCCTAGCTTGTCATGGTTTGCTTGGCGTTGGTGTATGAACTGATTGCCCACGGAGGATGTGGTCAGGACAAAAGGTATACCAATTGTCTCTCGATGTGTTCTTTGTAAATCAGCTGTGGAGAGTGCTGATCATATATTCTGCAATTGTACTGTGTCATTGCAGGTATGGAAGGAAGTTGGATTTGTTTTTGGCATGAGCTTACCCAAATTTGATACATGTTCGGAATTGTTGCATTGGTGGCTTCGAATGGTTGTGAATACTAATATTCGTCAAATCTGGATAGGTGTGCTATTTGCAACTCTTAAAAGATTGTGGGTGGCTAGGAAGGATGCCATTTACAGAAATGTATTGGTGAAACCAGATTTGGTATGGTATAGGATTAAACAAGGATGTAGGGATATTTCTATCCGCGATCCTTGTTTTATTCGAACATCTTCAGATTTACAATTGGTCAAATTCCTTAATCTTGGGATAAAGCCGTCTCCCATATCTCAAATATCAGAATTGTTTTGGACTCCTCCCTTAGATGGTTGGTGCAAAGTCAATACAGATGGGTGTTCTTTGGGAAACCCAGGTGTTGCAGGAATGGGTGGAGTGATTCGATCAGTTATTGGTCAGGTACTATTTGCATTTTCTGGTCTGGTGGGTGTAGTGACTAATTATGTTGCAGAGTTGAAAGCTATTATGTTAGGGCTAAAACAAGCAATCCAATTGGGCTATAAAAACATATGGATAGAGTCTGATGCAAAATCAGTGGTGTGGGTGCTGAATAATGATACTCTTCCATGGGTTGTAAAACAGGAATGGATTTCAATGTAAATAAACCTTGTGGATTGCCAGGTTAGAATAACTCACTGATGGAGAGAGATAAATACAGTTGTTGATCTCCTAGCGAAAAAAGCTGCCCGTGAAAGAAGGTCCCAAACATGGGACTACTGCCAAAATGTAGTTGCTGAGGTTGTATGGGATGCTTCCCATAGACCTCGTTATCGATTTCATTAGAGTTGTGGTTTCTCCCAGGATGGCCCCTGCTGATGGCATTGTCGAAGGTGGGGGTTTAGCATCCGTTTAGGTTGTTGTGTATCTTTTCTTTTTATGATTAATTCATTTCGGATCTTTAGCAAAAAAAGAAAAGAAGGGGGAAACCACCCTAGAAAAAGAATTACAATAGCTGAGTCTACATGCTTATTTTATCATTTATCGCAATGGAGTACAACATTCATTGCCTAAGTACATGAATAAATGAAAAGAAAATAAAATCTTGGAGAAAGGAGGGAAAAAAGGAACATGTCTAGATTCAATAACGCATAGGAAATAAGATTACTCCCATTCATAAAACAATCGAAAAACAAGCTTGTAGTAAAAATAACAAGGTACAACAATATATATTGTATAGACTAATCAATAATGATATAACAAACAATTAATTATTATTCAATAATTAATTATCAAGTAATAAAGGATATGCATGCAATAATCATACATGCATCTAATAGGTTTTATGTCAACCTAACCATATACTAAAATTGGAATGTACATAAATGAAATATAACAGTACATACCTTATAGAATAAATCCGAAAATGATGTAGGGTTGAGTCGTGTTGATACACTCTCCTTAAGACTGTATTTTCCCTCTATTAGGTGCAGTAGGTCCCCGCAAACTAGCCTCCAAAATAAAACAACCCCTCCGAAGGTCACCCACCCAGTGTGCATGCATTGTCAGGTGTATGCAGACCTGATAGCTAAGATCAATCTCCTTTAAAAAGCAAACTCGATGGACTCCGATCAAAACAGAGTAAAGGAAGAGAGTTGCAAAAAGAGAGAAGAGAAGAATTTGAGTGAGTTGGATGCTTGGGGTCGGGCTCTATTTATAGGGCTTAGATACCCATTGGTAGTAGCCATTGGATGGGGTGTGACCCTCCAAATGGACCTTCCAGATTGATCCAGATCTCAAATCCTAAGATCGACGGTCCAGATGGCACCCTTTTATGTGTAGAGATACATCTTCACACATAAACCATTTCCAAAAGGGTATCCACGTAAGGGTGTGTCTGAATCTGATAAAAACCTATACCCATACCCATACCCATAGCCCAGAGCCCACAACCCACGGCCTGTGGCCCACGGCCTGTGGCCCACGACCCAGCCCCTATGCCTGGGTCAAGGTTACTGTTGCAGGTCACCGTCCGATCTGGTCTGGCCCGCTCACGCATGTGTGTATGTGTCAACCAAGCTTTGCTTCATTTTTGGGGCTCAATAGGTAAAGGACACTCCCTACAAATAAAGACATCTCCTCCATAATCCCTAAGCAATGTGGGACTAAAAGGTTCTACATTGGAAAGACCAACTAAAAACCGAAAAACGAAATTCCCGTCCAAAATGAAAACCAAATTTTAGAGCTAAAACAAAAAGGAAAGTTTTTGAATTTAAATCTTTTCAAACTTTCATTTTGAAAACCTTTTTGACTTTTGACTTTTTTCAACAATTCCCCCACAAGTTTCAAAGATAGAGTAAAAATGGAATCAGGTAGTTGATCTCATGAGAACTATAAGCGACGTCGTCACAGATATCTTTCGACTTGAATCTACACTAGGTTTGATAGGCCACACTACAGAGTATGGGTGAAGCAACGCTCCTTAACCTTTCCTCATTGGTGTAGCCGACTGACCTACCAGCCACCTCTTATAGTTCAACCCTCGAAAATCCCGTAATGGTAGACATATTTTTAAACCAGCCTTGTCCCTATCCATGTTCATGAATGTTTATGAGAGTTTGCCTTAAAAACTCTCATTTGAAGGCCCCACTTCCTACATTCAATAAGGTCAGCCCATGGTGTATACCACAATTAACACACCCCCACATTTCTTTGGGATAACTTGGCTTGACTAAGAATCCTTGAGATTCATCCTCTATTCATTATGGTGAGTACTACCTTACCATCTAACCAGAATGAGCAAGTTTTGATAGTACTAAACAAGTCATCTACGTGACTTCATTCTTACCCATTGAACCTAATTCTAGGGATCTCCTATCATATAGGTTGGATTTCCATCACATGACTTATGACACGGGCTTTAAGCTCATTCCTTTAGATGTGTCAATAATGACCTTGGTGGTTTGTGGTTTTGTAAATATATCTTCCAGATTCTTTTCTGACTTTACAAAGTCAATAGCTGTCGTTCCTTCATTTACATACTGCCTCACAAGGTTGTATCACAATGTAGTGATATTGGAGGCATAGGTTTAGGCCATAACGGAATTTTTACCATCAAATTTTTAAGCCACTCGGCTTCTGCCCCAGCCTTCACTAAGGCTATAAATTCTACCTCCATAGTGGAACTTGTACCATTGGTTTGTTAAACGAATTTTCATGAAATCGCTCCTCCACCAAGACTAAATACGTAACCACTTGTGGCTAAGGATTCCTCTGTATCGGATATCCAATTATCATCACAATACTCTTCTAGAACTGACTGATTCCCACTATAATGTAAGCTATAGTTCATAGTTCCATTCAAATACCTTAATAGCCTTGTTAGAACTTCCTAGTGCTCCTTTCCTAGGTTATGAGTATGTTGACTCAATTTCTCTACTGCCAAGGCTATATCTGGTCTTGTAGAGTTCACCAAGTATGACACTGAATCAATAATCTAGGAATACTCCTTTTGGGAAACTAGTTCACCTTGGTATTTTATGAGAATACTTTTTACCTCTAAGGGTACTTTTATTGGAGAGCACTCATAATACCCATACTTCTTAAGTAGGCTTTCCACGTAATGTGCATGAGATAATATTATCTCAGTAGGTTTTCTTATAACTTTGATGCCTAAAATGACATTAACTTCTCCCATGTCCTTTATATCAAACTTAGACATAAGAATTTTCTTTGTTAAATTCATAACATTTAAATCGATTCCCATAATAAGCATATCATCAACATAGAGAACAATAATTACACTCTTGCCATTATTAAATTTACTATATACACACCTTTCAGAATTATTGATAACAAACTCATTATTTAATAACACATGATCAAGTTTTCATGCCATTGTCTAAGTGCTTGTTTTAAACCATATAGGGATTTAATTAATTTACAGACTTGTTCTTATCTAGAAACTATACATCCTTGAGGTTATTTAATTTAAATTTCTTCTCCTAAATCTCCATTTATAAAAATAATTTTTACATTCAATTGATGAATGACTAAATTATAGATTGAGGCAATAGCAAATAAAGTTCTTATAGTTACAATACGAGCTACAGGAGCGAAAGTATCAAAATAATCTATATTCTTTTTTTGTCTAAACCCTTTTATTACCAACCTAGCCTTAAACTTATCAAGAGATCCATCAGGCTTAATTTCTTTTTAAATATCCACTTGGTGTCAAGAAGCTTTGTCCCTGGTGGAAGGTCCACCAATTCCCAAGTGTGATTTTAAATTATAGAATCCAGCTATCTTTTAATGGCCTCTTTCCAAAATACAGCATCTGGAGGTGTTACTGCCTATTGATATGTAAAGGGTCTCTACCCACATGATATATTAACATGTCATCACCTACGTTAATGGGTTTTCTCTGTCTTTTACTTCTCCTAAGTAACATAGTATCCATATCATTAGATTTTGGTCTTTATTACTATCATTATTCATCACAGGATTTTCATGATAAGTAACATTATTCAACTTTGAAAACTCATGTTCAAAAAAATTCAGCATCACAAGATTCGATTATGGTGTTAGCATCAAATATAATTTCAATGGATTTTAATACCACGAACCTATATGTAGCACTATGTTGTGCATATCCTATAAATACACAGTCACATGTCTCAGGTCTAAATTTTCTTTTCTTAGGTTCAGGTATTCGAACCTTGGCCAAACACCCCCATACCCTTAAATGGTTAAAAGAAGGTTTTCTTCCATGCCAAAGCTAAAAAGGAACAAGGTCAAATCTCTTATGAGTTATTCCATTAAGTATATAACATGCAGATAAGATAGCTCCCCCCCCCCCCTCCCCACATGTTATAAGGTAATCCAAAGCTAATAAGAAAATAATTCATCATTTCTTTTAAAGTTCTATTTTTTTCTTCTGCTACACCATTAGACTCAGGTTGATATGGTGCATTAGTTTCATAAATTATTCTATTTTCTTCACAAAATAGAGATAGGCTATGAGTATCATACTCAGTCCCTCCGTTGGTTCTCAACCTTTTAATTTTCTTGTTTAGTTGATTTTTAACTTTTAACTTATATGTTTTAAAAGCATACTCAGCTTCATCCTTAGATTTTAAAATATATACTTTAGTATACTAGAATAATCATCAATAAAGGTTATATAATATTTATTATCTCCTCTTGATTTATGAGATTTAAAATCAGCCAAGTTACAATGTATTAATTCTAAAAGGTTAGATTGCCTTTTTACTGATTTATGAGGTTTTTTAGTTATTTTAGCCTCTATGCATATTGGGCATTTATGAGGTGAAGGTTCAGGTTGTTCTTGTATATATCCTAGGTTGGATAATCTTTTAATATAAGATATATAAAAATGTCCTAGTCTATCATGTCAAACATCAAATGACTCAATCAAGTAAGAAGAAGCAGAAATTTCATTCATAATATTTTCAACACTTATTACAAACAAACCATTACTAGCATAAACCTTACCCACATACTTATCCCCCTGCAGTACAATAAACTTATCAGCTTCAAAACTAAGCTTCATCCCAGCTTTATTCAAATGAAAATCAGAAACTATATTTCTTCGGATATCTGGGACATGCAGCACTTCGTTCAAAACAAGAGTCTTTCCAGAAGTTAGCTTTAGAGCTACTTGACCCTTGCCCATTACTTGTGAGCTTTGGGAGTTTCCCATGTACACTAAATCATTTGCTTTGATCGGAGAATATTTGACAAAACTAGATCGGTCAGCACAAATGTGTTTAGTGGCTCTAGTGTCTATGATCTACTCCTTTGGTTTTTTAACCAAATTTACCTCAGTTACAACAGTTGTAAACAAGTCCTCTTCAGTGAGGTAAACCTTGGTTTTGTCGCTTCCATGTTTATTCTTGAATACCCGACAATCCTTTTTGAAATGTCTCGATTTTTCACAAAATAAGCATCCTCCCTTGGTCTTCTTGAATTTGGCTTCTTTCTTCACCTGAAGAAACTTCTTGGATTTCCCTCCTTTCTATTTTACAGTTTTCCACAAGGTTGGCCTTGGTTTTGAATTCCTTGGCCTTTTTCACCCTGTCAATTTTACAGTTCTTCTCTTCAATCTTGATTCGCATAATATGGTGCTCCGGGGTCCAATCCTTAGATTTGTGCCTCATATGTGACTTAAAATCATTCCAGGAGTTAGGCAACTTTTCAATCAATGCAGCAGAAACAAATTGTTCTTGTAACGAGATACCTTCTTTGACAAGGCTTGCAACCAGAACCTGGAACATGTCCATTTGCATGATACACTCATATCTTCCTTCATCTTGAAATTAAGGAAGTTTGCAGCTACAAATCTCTTGCTACTAGCATCTTCCAATGAGTATTTCTTGTCAAGTGCTTCCCATATGTTATAAGCATAATCATATAAGCAATACACATTATACAAATCATTGGTCATTGCATTCAGGATCCTGTTCTTGCATTGAAAATTAGCATTAATCCATGCAACCCTCTTGGACTTGATTTCAGGGTCTTCAGAGTCCTCTGGTATTTTCTCAGTAAGTGTAAATATGGCACCCAGTTGGGACAGGGCAAAGTGCATCATTTGCCTCCAACGTTTGTAGTTTGAACCATTAAATGGCTCAATGCTGTCAAACTCGAACATGATTTACATTTTTCCCATTGCAAGAACAGCCTCAGTAGTCACACCAGATTCAGAACTGGCCATGATAATAGTCTCTACAATATATAACAATAATATAGCCTTAAGAATTGTAGTAAAAATAACAAGGTACAGCAATATATATTGTATAGACTAATCAATAATGATGTAACAAACAATTAATTATTATTTAATAATTAATTATCAAGTAATAAATGATATACATGTAATAATCATACATGCATCTAATAGGTTATATGTCAACCTAACCATATACTAAAACTGTAATGTACATAAATGAAATATAATAGTATATACCTTATAGAATAAATTCGAAAATGATGTAGGGTTGAGTTGTGTTGGTACACTCTCCTTAAGACTGTATTTGTCCTCTATTAGGTGCAGCAGGTCCCCACAAGCCAGCCTCCAAGATAAAACAACCCCTCTGAAGGATACTCACTCAGTGTGCACACACTGTCAGGTATGCAGACCCAACGGCTAAGATCAACCTCCTTTGGAAAGCAAACTCGATGGACTCCGATCAAAACAGAGTAAAGGAAGAGAGTTGGAGAAAGGGAGAAGAAAAGAATTTGAGTGAGTTGGATGCTTGGGTTCGGGCTTTATTTATAGAGCTTAGATACCCATTGGTCGTGGCCATTGGATGGGGTGTGACCCTCCAAATGGACCGTCCAGATTGATCCAAATCTCATATCCTGAGATCGATGGTCCAGATGGCACCCTTTTATGTGTAGAGATACATTTCTACACATAAATCCTTTCCAAAAGGGTATCCATGTAGGGGTGCGTCAAAATCCGACAAAAACCCATACACATACCCATAGCCCACAGTCCACCGCTCACAGCCCGCAGCCCAACACCTACGCCCTCCCCCACACCAGCGTCACGGTCACAGGTCACAGGTCGCAGGTCGAGGTCCAGTTCTGTCCGGCGCATACACGCGTGTGTGTATGTGTCAACCGAGCTTTGCTTCCTTTTTGGGGCTCAATAGGTAGAGGACACTTCTTACAAATAAAGACCTCTCCTCCACAATCCCTAAGCAATGTGGGATTAAAAAGTCCTACATTGAAAAGACCAACTCAAAACCGAAAAATAAAATTCCCACCCAAAACAAAAACCAAATTTTGAAACTAAAACAAAAGGGAAAGTTTCGGAATTTAAATATTTTGAAACTATCATTTTGAAAAACCTTTTTGACTTTTCACTTTTTCCAACAAAGGTGTTTCTGGTTTGCTTCATAATACATGGTCACCTTTAATGGAGTTGGAAATAAGACAAAAAATTATAGATGGCCCTATCACCAAAGAAGCCAACAAATCTAACCATAGTTCAAAATTGACAGGAGAACATTTGCAACTCCTTAGATGGGTTATATTCTAAATGATTTACACAATGGTGAAAAGCATAGCTACAATTACAGCCAAAGCTTTCCAAACATCTTGCCTGAAATTTCATCCAAACGAATTTGTCAATTAGTTCTGCAAATGAATATATGAGGTACTACCATACTTCATAACAACCTCTGCTCATAGAATAAGCCACTCAAAACTCCCCATGTATCATCTCATGGCACAATAGCCTTTTGCATAATAGAATTACTCAGGTTGATGATGATCTTCCATATCCCCATACAAGGCCTTTTTTATATAACCAAATTCCTGGAAAGTTATAAAACCCTAAGATCAAGTATGCAGCCAAAAGACTTTATAGGTTGTGGAAGATTTTGATAAAAGCTTCTAGTTAAATTGTGGAAATCAATCTCCTACGCACAAATATGTCTTTACAATTGTGGTTTTCATTACATCTCCATTGTGTTCTAGATCCCTGTATGGGTTATTGGGGTTTGATTAGGGTTTGAGATGAAACCATATGAATGTGAAAAGTCTAACAGTTGGTATTAGAATCTACCATACAGACTTAGGATCAATGGGAATTGATTGTGATCAAACCAGTATTGATTGATTGAATTGAAAGAAAAAAAAATTCTTAGACCTTGGATCGAATCTTTCGAAAATTTCTGACTGATGAAAATTTTTCGATCAATGAAAAAGAAAGAAATATATACTGTTGGGAAGAGGACGAAGAGGCTGTGATGGCGGTATAAAAATCGCAGCCACCTGCTACCGGACATGCCAGCGATAGTAGCAAGTGAGATCTACTCGCAAGGGAGAGAAAAAAAACACTGGTACATGTTGACCCAGGTCATTGCCGGGTCAACCTAGTAATCCTAAAGGGTTAACACGAGCGAATTTATGGCTCGTCCGAGTTGACTCGTGAATAGAATCAGTGGGCTGCATGTACGGGTCAATACGTGTGACCCCCCAGCCCAGTCAAAAGACCCATGACTTGTTGACTAAACCCGAACCGTTAGCCCAAACCCTTAACTAGGATATCTAACTTGGCCACCAAAGAAAGTTGATCCAGGAACCTGATACCATGGACCCAGTTGAACCGGAGTCTAAACCAATAGACCGGTTTGCTGGTTAGACCATGACCTTAAACCAAGACCATTTGGTTTAGTCGATTTGAACTAAAGTAGGCTAGAATTAATCAGTCTGGACCCAAATGAACCAATTCAAACTAGGGTGACCCAAATCGTTTCAAACCGAACCGATTCCAGAGAGTAAGTTCTTGCACCACCTTCTGGCGACTAGTGAGAGCGTGATGGAGCTCAGATTGAGTTGGACTCGTCTTGTCGAAACCTTCATTTTGGTATGTAATTTGATGAATTTTAGGATGAAGGACATGGTGTTTTTGGATGGAAAGTAACCTTTAAGATCCTATTTGTAGATTTTCTATAAGATATTTTGATAATTTACCATGTATCTTGATGAACTATTGTGCATGTTTTCTATGAATGTTTAACTTTATATTTGAAATATATATGCGGTATTCATGATTTTTAAAATCCACTCCCATTGTAAAGGGAATTTGGTGATATCATGGTGGAATTAGGTGGAACCCACCAAAATGGTACACCTAGTTTCATTATGATGTCTTCAAATTTAAGGTTTTGTATGTATAAATGCTTCAGAGTAAGGAAATGTTCATTCAAAGGTGGCATTGCCAAATATCATTCTATGAGGGTTTATAAGTATCATGTTGGAATCAGGGGGAATCCACCAAAGTGGCAAATTTGGTCTCATCAAAATGCTTTTAAATTCAAGGAGAACACATTTCTGAATACATCAAAGATACACAATGTCACCCAAAGGTATCATTGTCAAGAATGTTTTTAAAAGCAGCTAAACCGAAAATGTCCACCCAAAGGTGGCACTGCCAAATTTTTAATGGTATATTCTTACACGAGTTAAAAGGTTTTGATTTGAGGGGTCTCATAAACCCAAAGGTGATGGGATTTTTTAGGATCATTATTCCTTTACAGTCACTACACAGACACTGAAATGACCACTGCATATTTGTCCCAAATGATGAGTGTGTAGTGGTCAAGCGAATTATAAAATATGTCAAAGGGACCCTACAATATGGTCATTGTATCGTGCGGCAAAGCTCTCTTGTTCTATTTGCCTTTTCTGATGCCGATTAGGGTGGGTGTCCTTTCACCCGCTGCTCGACTATTGGATTTTGTACCTTCTTAGGCTCTAATTGCATTTCTTGGAATGCAAAGAAACAAGCCACAGTAGCCCGCTCTAATACTGAGGCCAAATACCAAGCCATGACTATGACTACAACTGAGTTTACTTGGCTATCATTCTTGTTACGTGATATTGATACTCCTCAGCCAAGACCAGCTACTTTATATTGTGATAACATCACCGCCTTACATATGACGGTTAATCCGATTCTACATGCTCATACCAAGAACATACAGATTGATTTTCACTATATTCGGAAAAAAGTGGCTCTTGGTTTTCTTGTCACAGTTTTTGTCTTCGCAACATCAACTTGTGGATATTTTTCACAAAACCACTAGCAGGATGTGAGTTCTTAAGTATTTGTATTAAACTCGGCCTTGAATTAATCCTAGCTAGAATTTTCGGGGATATAACTACAGGCCCATCAAGCCCCGATAGATCAGGCCCCGTCGTTCAGCCCACCGTTGTAAACATAAGTGAAGACAATTGTTAGTGAGTCGGACGAGGTCTAGATATGGATTCATGAATCATGATGGAATCAGCTCGTCTCGTCTCAATTTAGAGTTGCAACTTGATATCGGTCAACACCACCGAGTGCCCTAGATTCCCCCAAGAATACCTCGTCGAATCCCTTGATCTAGTTGATTGCTGCCTCCTATCTTCTACCTGCCACATCGTATCATTCTCATCCATCAGATCCAGAACCCAATGTTCAAATCCATCCATTCCTGAATCATCTTTTCTTCCTCTTCTATCTCGAGGAACCTTATTTTTAAGGCGGTGGAAGAGTCCATGCTTCGGTTCTGGTTATGCGAGAATTTTGGAGAGAACACGACGGGGGTATCCATGTTCATGTCATAAGGGGCTCAGTGTCACTATTGGGGTTGGCCATGAAAAGTGGAGCTCTCTCTGCCCATGGAGACACCGCCGCCGCCGTTGACTCGCCGTCCCCACTGATGGCAAAGACCCTTAAGACTCCTCGTTTCTCCTTGCGATGAGCTATGACAGCCGGGAGAGAACGGGAATGGAGGGCAAAACGGGTGATGTTCACCAGCTACGCAGAAACGACAGAGGTAGAGAAGAAGAAAGTTGCAGAGGTAATGATCTCAGTGACAAGCAGTTTTTTACGGTACATTCCATCTCACGATTAGTTTCACTGTTTGGTTTAATAAAAATTGTTGGATGAGCCCTCCACCACGTGTCGCAGATCGAACGGATACTGGATCACGTCAAGTTGAAACTAAAACTTGGGACGAGCCCGGATCCCGATCCGTTCATGATGCTGTTTAAGTTTGTCACGGAGTGGAGCAGGCATAAACGTCACGTCAGCGATCGGACGAGATAATCTTTTCCCAGTTTAAGCCCAGCATAGCATTATTAAGTCTGATCTGGATCAGATTAGACATTCTAGGCTCCTCTCTTGACTTATCTTGACTTACTCGCGTCCACACAGGTGGCTTGTACTATATTGTATTAGTATTGTGAGAACACTTTTGAGTTTTATTCACTTTATGAAAGAAATAGCATTTCAAACGCTCCTGTGACAACAACTGTCAATCAAAGAAATCCCTCTGTTTTACATTTCTCATCAGAGATCGGTGTTTCAGATATGTCCGTATATATTGGTATGTGAAAATTTGCTCATACATACGAATCCGAATCGTCTCTTATGCATATGGGTATAGAAGACGAGGCGGGACGCCACGTGGAAATGCGGTCATCTGACAGTGTTAACCAAAAATGTCGGATGAGATACCTGGTGTGCGTCTTACATTGGAAAAGATGCCCATTTTGAAATGTTTCTAAAACAAAAGAGGCGAGGGAAAAACACTGGAATCTAGGGAAAGAGAAGAGGCGGAGAGGAGAGGGGAATCCGGATTTACAAAGCAGAAGTTTGACGCGAGGGAAAGAGAAGACGAGAGAGGAGAGGGGAAAAAGGATTTAAGAATCCGAAGGCAGGAGGAGAAGACGAACCAGAAGGCAGGAGGAGAAGACGAACCAGAAGGGAGGAGGAGAAGACGCAGAATCCAGGAGGAGAAGATGAAGCAGAAAGAAAAAATTTGTCTTTTCACTCAGAGGAGAGTCGGGAGACAGAGAAAGAGAAGACGAGAGAGGAGAGGGAAAAAAGCAAATCCAAAGCAGAGAGGTGGAGAAGACAAAGCAGAGAGCTAAGTTTGTCTCCGCCAATTTTCATTTTGTTGAATCGGA
This sequence comes from Protea cynaroides, assembly GCA_028583415.1. NCBI lineage: Eukaryota > Viridiplantae > Streptophyta > Magnoliopsida > Proteales > Proteaceae > Protea > Protea cynaroides. The sequence continues at coordinate 103,606,975 of CM053271.1, forward strand.
ATATGCTTCCATGTGTAATAAATCTCTTTGTGATTGTTTGAGTCTGATCGCCACCGCAAATCCTGCTTGTTGCGTTCGTAAGGTTCGTAGGTTTTATTTTCACTTTCATAAGGTTTATAGGGTTGAGTCTAAAAAGGATTGAGTGTTTTTTTTTTTTTAATGATTAATTACTGTAGTATGAACTGAGAAGATGAAATATTAAAGAAGACATTAAATTTGCTTAACCTATTCAATTGTTTCTTCTTAAAGATAAGTCTGGTAGTTATGACTTCAATTTCTTTGTGGGTTTATGGTGGTTGTATTGTTTGGTAAGATTAATTGCAAGAAGGAGGAACATTGATGATATTTATATATTCAGGCAAGCTATAAATGTGAACCTTAAAATATATTGGATTGATATTGGTTGTACATATGTGATTTATGATTTCTAAACAAATTTCACCAACCAAAGACCTTTGTATAA